>PGFW01016000.1:19019-29052 GCA_003123925.1 Haematobia irritans | reverse complement strand
TCATTAGATAAGAGTCTTGGGATTTAATATCATTCTTATATGTTCATGTGTGCAATTGTATTTAGGATAAATCCTATGTAGACTTCAATGTCCTTTTTAAATTTTTCCTTTAGACCTTTGGCAAATGAATATGATATTTAATACAGTTCTTCTCCAGTTTCAATAGATTTCCACAATTTTATTATTTACATCAATGAAGTTAATGTTCTGTATTTCTTTTAAAATACAAAACTAAGATTTTCTTTTTCATTATTCAAAGTCCTTAATAGGCAAGTTTTGCCCTATCTTATTATAGCCATTTTTTCTTTGTATTCTTCCTCAAAGTAATCTCATTGCCTTCGATTTAACAATGTTTTGTTACCTTGAGGTTGAGTTCCAAGGACATTCTTGATTGTCACAGGATTAATAATAAAACATCACAACAATTGGACGTTATGGAATGTCGCACGTTTCAAAGATTGAAAATTGTTTGGTATTGACAGCCGGGATGTTGGACATTCGCTCACACACTCTCACTCAACATCGGGTCCATCGATACACTATGCTACAAAAATATTTAACGTTAATAATAATTTCATGTATTTACATTAAGGCCATATAAAAGAATGTTGAAAACATGCAACAGACATTCAGTAAAATAATAACGACACTGAGTGGTGCAGTTTGAGTGAGAATGAATAACACATTAACGAACGATACCATGATCATAGAGTGGTAGGGCGACTACATACATAGTACATATATTAAATTATGATCTGCTTCAATTTTTTCTTAACAAGTTGAAATCTACGAAAATGGTTAATCCGCCAAACCAAATATGACTAGAGTGGAGTAAAGTCCACAAGGCCTGGATAAATGTTATTATGCTCTCACAGTTATACCATAACTATGTTAACTTTTACCACCAACCAACAACCCATAGCTATATAGATGGTTTTGGATCTTTGATTTTAGTCTAGGAACTAAATGGGGAAAACTCATGGTTAAAATAGCCATGTTTGTCATGTTGTTTGCTCAATTGCTGGTCCGATGGTGATCACCAGCATCACCATCAGTATCGTTGTCTTTGTCAGAATGATGATCGTTGATCGTTACTTGAAAAAGATTGTCGGCGGCATCTTAGCACTCGTCAATCAGTTGTGAGACCACAGTGGCTTAACACACTCACGACATGGCCCGGGTAGCATATGAACGTATGGATGGACGAACGGACGGACATACGGACGAATCTAGTTAAACTCAACAAAATAGCCTTTGAAAAGCCGCCTTTTTTAAAACCCCACCAGTTCGCAAAAAAAAACGAAATAGATATGTATTACACATATATAAGTACCTAACTTTGTCCACGGGTATCTACAAAAATCCTCTTGATTATGGATTTTGTTAAGCTAGAGTTGTTGGCTAGAGAGAGAGAGAAAGGCTAGGGGACACTCAAAAAAAAATTAAGCTCAAATAAACAAATTAAAATGTTTTTAAATGAGAAGAAAAAAAAATTATTCAGTTTTCTGTTCAAAATTTAGTAAAACTCTAATTCGGTTTTAATAAAATGTCATGTCATATAGTTTTTTTATTATAATAATTTTTATACGAAAAAAAATATATTAATTTAAAATAAATTCAGATTAAATTGTAGTTTAATTTTTTTACACTTCTATAACATTTATTAAAAACAAAAAATAGAAAACTTATAAATAAATAAAAATTAATAAATCATTAACCCTTTTACCCAGCGAAATACACCTAATGTTAAAAACTTTAATTTTTCTTTTGTTTCTGTTATTTTGAGGACCTACCTCAATTACTTTAAAAGTTATATGTGTTTGTTCTGAAAACTTGATTCTTAAATGTTGACCAATGGCCTTACGAAAAATGAGCGCTTTTTAGCCTATAATATCTTTTGAAGTGTGAGGAAAAATACAAAAAAGAAACCGAAAGAATATTGGCTATTGGTTTTTATATGAATGTCCATTTACTAGAGACATACAGCAGAAAAATGGTCTCAAAATTTCGTATTTTTCGTTTATTGTTAAAAAAAAGTTTATAAAAATGAATTTCAGTGCTCACCAATATGGAAAATACTTATAGCTTATTTAGATTAAAGCCTCTACTTTAAAATAACATGGAGAAAGAAATCAAAACTAAGTGGGGAAATAGAGTTTGGTATCGTTTTCGAATGTGCTCCTAAGTGGACATCGGTAGTCAAAGGGTTAAACTAATAAATAAATAAATCAAAATCATAAATAAAAAGATATGAATAATTTACAAAAATTTTTAATGCAAAAAAAAATCATAAAAAAATTATTTAATATCATTTAAAAAAATGGAAATTATATGCATGCTAAATCTTATGTTGATTTCACTGTCTTTTTCGTAATGGACTATAATCATAGAAATATAAAAATTTCAATAAAACAAATTAATAGTAGCAAATTGAATATACGAACCTTATCAGGACAAACTCAAGCTTAAATATATATTCAGATATCTTTTGTGTGCGAAAAATTTCTAATTAAATTAAATTTATCCCTCGGAAAAATATTTGCTCCATTTAAATTAAAAATTTTTCTTAATAAGAAGAATCAAAATTTAGTGAAACCTGAATACAATATTATACACTTATTTATTATTTTCGTAAAATTAAAAAGAAATAATAATTATATTAATTTAAAATAAATTTTTAATATATTGTAATTTCCAATTTTATTACATTTTTGTAACATTTATTAAGAACGAAAATAAAAAAGCAAAAAAAAAAGATAATAATAAATAAAAAAAAACGTAAACGAAAAAATATATTAAAAAATGTATCATACATTAATAATAATTTTATAAATATCATTACACAAAATGCAAATTGCATACAATAGAGTCGCGTGTTCTAAAAATATTTATGTTTGCAATTATATTCATGCTCAATCTTATGTAGATTTCATGTAATTTTCGCAATGAACTGTAGTCATAGGACTTTTTATAAAAAAAAATCAATAAACGCGAATTAATATAAAAAATCTGAGTATGCAACACTCATCAGGACAAGCTCTAGCTTAAATATATTTACAGAGTTTTTCTGTGTGCGAAAAATTTTTATATAAATTTAATTTAATTTAAATTTATAGGTCGTAAAAATGTTTGCTTTTAGATTTCATTGTGATTTTCGTAATGAACTGCAGTCATAGGACTTGCTATAAAAAATTCAATAAACGCGAATTAATATGAAAAATTGAAGTATGGCAACACTCATCAGGAACAAGCTCTAGCTTAAAATATATTTTCAGATTTTTTCTGTGTGCGAGAATTCATATATTAAATTAAATTTAATTTAAATTTATCGCGCGGCGTAAAATTTTTTGCCCTTTTTTAAGAAACAATCAAAAATTTTGTAAAAAACTCTAATTCGATAGATACAATGCTCGTACATTTTTTTTTAATATTTCATAATATTTATTATAAAAATTATGTTATTGTATTATTTAAAATAAATTCTGATTTAATTTTTTTAAAATTTTTGCTACATTTTTTCTAACATTCATTAAAAAAAAAAAAAACAAATAAAATACTATAAATAATAAACTAATGAATATATAAACACTTTATAACGGACAAAGCTCCAGTTTAAATATATTTTCAGCTTTTTTTTGGCTATGTCAAAAATTTCTATTTAAATTTATTCTTCAAAAATTTCTATTTAAATTTATCCTTCAAAAATTTTTGCTAATTTTAAGCTTTAATTTTTTTAATAATAAGAATCAAAATTTAGTAAAAACTCTAACTCCAGTTCTTAATAAAATAAATAGCAATGTTTATATATTATATTTTTTTATTTTATACAGTAAAAGTAATATTCTTAATTTAAAAATAAATTTTAGATTAAAATATTAATTTCAAATTTTATTAATTTTTATAACATTTTTGTTAAAACGCCAAAATAAAAAAACTAATAAATAGAGAAATAAATAATTAAATCAACTAATGAAGTAAATAAATAATTAAAAACAAGATAAATAAAAATATATTAAAAATTATATAATTTACATTATAGACCAGGCAAAAAAAGCCATTCGCCAAAAAGTATCCGTGAAAAATGTTCTTTTTGGATCCGGAAGTTGCGTGCAAAATTTGGCGGCAGAAAAGCTGATGAATTCTAAACATGGGCTTGTCATAGGACGGTTGTCCACCATTTTCAACAACGTTGCACAGATATTGCACCACTGCTTTAGATGTGATCGCGAATTCAGTGTTTTGGATGTGAAATTAATTGGTATTTTGGACATATAATTAATTTTTGCATAATTTTTTTTGTGATTTTTTAATGCAATCTAACGCTTCTCTTGAAACCCTTGATCTCAATATTTTCAAAATTTTCTCATTTTTCTAGATATGAATTTAGAAATTTTTTTCGCATTTAAATATTTTATACCATTTTATTAATGCTTACCCTGTTTTTAACATATTTGAAAAAAAAAATAAATTTGGCCCTTTATAAAGTATGAAAAAAGCGAGTTATATAAAAAATTGAATTAAAGAGAACTTCTGAGTAGTTTTAAAATAAAGAAACATCTCTCGGAAGGGATATTGTTGAAGTGGCTTTTAAAGTTGTGGCTTTAAAAGTACTTCCAAAATTTCTTTTTTTGGCTGGAATTTTTACCGAAAATTTTAAAATGTAAAAAATACATTTAAAAATTTTATTAAAATACCATTAGCAAAAATGCAAATAAATTTCATTTACAATTTTTAATAATATTAACAAAAATATAATATTTTAAAATAAATATAACTTAAATTTTAATTTTAAATTAAAAATTTTACTAAATATTACTAAAAATTGCTTTATATTATATTTTTATTCTTTATATTATTATTTTTTTTTTATAAAAAAGACTCAACATATTCTTTTTATTATTATTTTTTTTTTAAATAATTTGATTTTTGCATATAATATTAACAATATTATAAATTTCGAATTAGATTTTATGAAACATCATTCAACGTTAAAAAATCATATATCCAAGAAAAAAATTATTAAAAATTGTTAAAATATCATTGCAAATAAAAACCATTATAATTTTCTAAAAAATTGGAAATTCCAATATCTATAAAAATTTATTTTAAATTAATCTATATTATGTATTTCTTCTTTAATTTTTAACGAAATAATTAAATTAAGTGATCTAATATTGTATTACGTTTCACTAATTTTTGATGTCTTCTTATTAAGAAAAAATTTGTTAATATGTAAATGTGAAGCAAATATTTTTCGAGGGATAAATTTCATTTAATCGTAAAATATTTTTCGCACACTAAAAGATATCTGAATATAATATTGTAAGATTGAGTTTGCCTGAAGGGTTGTTCACTTCAATTTGATACTATTAATTAATTGTTTTGATTGCAACTTTTTATATTTCTATCGATTAATAGCTCCATTACGAAAAAGACAGATGAAATCAAATTAAAGATTTAGATGAACATAAATTTCAATTTTTTTAAAGTGGATATTAAATAATTTTTTTATGATTATTTTTCATTAAAATATTGGTATTATATCATTATTCTATTTTATTTCATGATTTGTTATTCTTATACTATTAGTTAAACCCTTTGACTACCGAGTCCACTTCAGGAGCACTATCGAAAACGAGCACACAAACTCTATTTTCCCCACTTAGTTTTTGATTTCTTTTCTCCATGTTATATTTAGAAGTAGAGGCTTAATCTAAATAAGAGCTCATAGTTTTTCATTTAGCAAAAGTGAGCACTGAAATCATTTTTATAAAATTTTTTTTTAAACCATAAACGAAAAATACGAATTTAAGACCATTTTTTCGCTGTATGTCTCTAGTATAATGACTTCATTATAAAAACAATAGCATATTCTTTTCGTTTTGATTTCTCAACTTAAGATTTAGCTAGCGCTATTTTCTAACCATCGGTTCTAGGACATCATTACAACATAACTAAAGATTGACAGATTCAAAATAAAAGAAAAGGAACAATAAGTTTAAGATAGAACGCTTTAAGGGTAATTATTTAGTTTAATATATAAGTTTTTATTTTTTGTTCTAAAAATGTTATAGAAATGTAAAAAATTTAAACTACAAATTTTAATGCTGAATTTTTTTAATTAATATACTTTTTTTCGTATAAAAATTATTATAATAAAAAAACTATTGAAGTGATATTTATTTAAACCGATACGACGTTATTAACGTTACTAAATTTTGAAAGAAACTGCACATAATTTTTTTCTTTCATTAAATAAACATTTTACTTTCGTTTATTGAGCTTATAATTTCTTTGTTGGAGTTCCCCTAGCCTTTCTCTCTCTATAGCAACACACTCTAGGCTAACAAATCATAATCACAGACGGTTTTTGTGTAGATTACCGTGGACAAGTTGAACGGTTACTTATATTGGTTACAATACATATCTAATTTCGTTTTTTTTTGCGATGGTGGGCGGTTTGTAAGAAAGCGGCTTTTACAGAAGCGTTATTCTTGTTGAGTTTAATAGATGTTCTCGGTATGTCCGTCCGCTTCGTCCTTCCATACGTCATAATATCGTATTGTTTGTTTGATCTTTGTTTTTTTTGCCCTGTCGTGCAGTGTTGTTAAGCCACTGTGGTCTCACACTGATTGAGCTGCATGCAAGATCCGCGCGACAATCATTTTTCAAGTAGACGTTATCAACGATCATTATTTTGACAAAGGACAAACGATACTGAATGATGATGCTTGGGTTGATCACATTGGACCAGCAAGTGAGCAAAACAACAATCGACTAAACATGGCTATATATTAAGCCAAGTGAGTTTTCCACCAATTTAGTTCCTAGACTAAATCAAAGATCCAAAACCCATCTATTATAGCATTATGGGTTTGTGGTTGGTCGGTAAAAGATTACATGATATAAATGCGTATAACTGGAGAGGCATAACTACGATTATTATACATGGGCGCTTGGTGCGACTTTACTCCTCTAGTCTATATTTGGTTGGGCGGCATTTAGAACATTTTCGGGTTAGATTTCAACTTGTTCGAAAAAAAACTTGGAGCAGATTCATATTTTCAATAAATATATATATCGTATGTAGTATGCATACATATATTAGGGTGTCGGTGTGGGTGTATTCAATTATGAAATTGCATGGTGTCGTTATTCATTTTATGAATGTCTGATTGCATGTTTTCCACATGTCTTTTATATGGGCCTTAATGGTAAATTACTGAAAATCAATCTTAACGTTAAATATTTTCACTGATAGATAGCTGTATGATGACCGGATGCCGTTGACGAAGATGCGCGCAGCTAGGTGTCACACTGTGAGCGTGACATGTCCAATCGATCCCCGGCTGGTCAATACAAAACGAATTTTTCTCAAATCTTTGATAACGTGCCGACATTCTAACGTCGCAATTTCACGAAGAGGACACTGTGTCTCTGCCTGCCTAGTTGTCTTTTGTATTACCTGAATGTCTTGTGCGCAGAATCCAAAAGGTGCTTGTGTGACCCAATCCTAAGCGTACAAACTTATAATGGCAATTGATGATACTGGTTGAGAAGAATTTACAAAGACAAGGCTTATAAATAGAACTCATGAAGCAAAACTTGCCGATATTTAAGGCACTCTGTAATAATGGAGACAAAGAAATCCTTAGATTTCTGTTATTTTCAAAGAAATAAAGAACGAATTAATATTTCCAATTGACTTGGGGTTGATAAATAAATTACAATTTGGTGGAAATATGAAACTTGGAGGCAAAACTGTGATAAATATGCGTATTCATTTTGGGCAAAGCCGTTAAAATGATAAAATTTATTAAAAATAACATTTGAACACTTAGGCGATTTTAATCCTTCGAAATACAATTGCGTCACACATGGAACTTAAATATGGAATGGATGTATTAAATCTCCCGCAAGCCGTTATCTTAATTACCTATAGGGGTAGCTATTTTAATTTTCTTTGCTGCGTGTAACTTCCTTGTTTTCCTTTTTTAAGAGTAATAGTTTACGACATATTGCATATTCTAATTTCGATTTAGGTTTTATCAAAAAGTTTGATTGTTCTCTAAACAAAGTTTAAATTAGAATATGTTTTTCGTTACGTTTCCCACTTTGTGTCGTTCTGGTGTATTTTAATTATATTTAAGTTAATTATATGTTTATTTATTTTTAATTGGTTTTATTATTAGAAATTCTTCGCACACAGAAAAAAAAAAAAACACAAAAAAAAGAAAAATAAAAACAAAAATAAAAAAGAAAGAAAAAAATATTCTGAAGAGTATATTTTAAGCTAGGAGCTTGCTCAGCTGATTGGGAGTGTGTGCATAATCAGATCTTTTCATAATTAATTTCGTGTTTATGTGAATTTTTATATATAGCAAGTTCTATTGAACTGCCTTAGATTCATTCGTATAATCACCAATTGAATTATTATCTAATTAATGCCAAACTTTTTACGACTATAAATTTTAATTAAATATAAAATTATATAATAAGACAATTAATTCGCACACAGAGAAAATACTCTCTCGTAAATATAATTTAGCTAGAGCTTGTTTTGTATTGAGTGTAAGATGCTCATACTCAAAGGTTTATTTGACTATATCATAATTCGCGTTATTTGGACATTAATGTTCATGTTAAATTTTGAAATTCCAGATAATATAAAATTAGATGATATAACCATTTTTCTACTATACGCAATTCATATGATATTAGAAAATCCAATAAGTTCGCAAATATAACAATTAATGAAACATGACATTCAAAATAACACCTGAATTTCATTTCATTGAAAATTTAAGATAAAATAACGAAAACTAACATAGAAAGATCTTATGGTTCATAAGAACTATCGTCGAAAGGACACATCAACATGGAAACGCAAGTCCCATTAATGTCAAACTAAATAATAAATAAAACTAACTTAAATTAAATTAAATTAAGTTAAATTTAACTTTATAAATTAATATAAATTAAATTAGAAGTTAAATTAAATAAATTAAATTAAATTAAATTTAAATTAAATTATATTAATAGTGAAATTTAAAATTAAATTAAATTAATTTAGAATTAAATTAAATTAAATTAAGATTAATAATTTAAATTATAATTTAATATTAAATTAAATTAATGTAAATATAAATTAATATAAATTAACATTTATAATTAAATAAATAAATTAGATTAATTAAATTTAAATTAATCTTAGAATTAAATAAAATAAATTAAATTAATTTTAAATTAAAATTAAATATTAAATTAAATAAATTAATTAAATAAATAAATTTAAATCTAAATTAAATTAAATTAAATTAAATTAAATTAAATTAAATAAATTTAAATTAAATTAATTAAATAAATTAAATTAATTAATATTACATTAAAATTAAAATTAAATTAAATAATTTAACATTAATTAAGTATTAAATTTAAATTAGGTCAATAAATTACATGATGAATCGGTAATAAATAAAAAATGGGATATGCGCAAAAAACAAATAAAGTCCATACATAGGATTACCAGCGCGTGTGTGCAGTATGAGTATAGCATGCGCGCCTGTGCTACACTACAGTAAAGGTTCTGAGGATTCGATTCCTGCTTCGACCGAACACCAAAGAGTTCTTCACGGTAGTATTAATTCAACCTCAGTACTGCATGGTGAATATTCTCGGAGCGGTTTCAAAGTTCTTCTAATGTGGTTTTCACTTGCATATGTGACACCGTTCGAGATCAGTATAAAAAGGCAGGGTCTTGTCAGTTGTGTAACATGGGAATCGGGCAGCACTCCAGTGATAACGAGAGTTCACAATGTGGCATCACAAATGCGACTGACTAGGTACTAATAGGGTGAGGCCTTGATACATCAGGGCATGCCCTAAGCGCTAAAGCCTAACTAGGTACCATATTATGTTGCCCATACAATCGAAAAACAAACAAGAATCCAGGAAAGAAACGAATCGAGGTCAGTTGTTTTTACAAACGGCGGAGGACACTGGTCTGTTATTAGGCAAGACTATGTAATTTGAC
>PGFW01015991.1:67547-80953 GCA_003123925.1 Haematobia irritans | reverse complement strand
CCAGGATTTTTATTCAGTCCATTGTGATGTATAGACTAAGTGAGCCTGAAATAAAACGGGCTATCACTTAAACCTAAACATAACCTAAAATTAAGTGAAGGTGATCTTTAGAGTCAAAGGAAGTGAAATATGGATGCACTTTGCTAAAATTTAAAATTTTTAGGAAATTTTGAACTACATTATGTGAAATTTGAATTTCGTAAAATTTGAAGTAGACAAACAATGTAGGAAACAAGGGTAGGGAACTTTCCCAATATTGAGGAAATTTTAATAAACCCTAATAATTTCCATGAACAAAAATAATGTTAAATTGGCTTTTGCCCAATTTTTGTTTTTGTGAGTATATGTATCGAATTCATATGATGACTTTACCTTATATATGTATGATCATATCAACTTCAAATGTACCACAGGATAATCCTCAAGGAGCACCCCTGTAATCTTAAAATAGGTAGATTTAGTCATATAAGCTTGAATAAACTTGTCCTCGTCTACTTTATCGATTTGATCTTACTGAATGGACATCACACCACATCAAGAGAATTAAACAGTCATGTTGCATGAATGTAAATTCTCTTCCAACATGTCTGCAAACAGCTTTTATTGATTGCGTTATATAAACAAGGGCGATGACAACGATAACACTTAATAAAAACACCAACAACAACAACGACAACAGCAGCAGCAGCAGCAGCAACATCAATGACAATGTTCGTATTTTATGGTGACATACAAACACACACATATACGCACTGACGATAGCATATGTATAACACATATGTACTCATGGGCCATTAGTCCAGTAGCCATTCTCTCACATCGATTCACTCACACCGAGAAATACCCCCCCATTTGGTTTATTGTTGATATCGTCTT
Source organism: Haematobia irritans (assembly GCA_003123925.1). Lineage (NCBI taxonomy): Eukaryota > Metazoa > Arthropoda > Insecta > Diptera > Muscidae > Haematobia > Haematobia irritans. The sequence goes on along the minus strand of PGFW01015991.1, from coordinate 80,077 downwards.
ACTGTCAATTTAATTCAATTAATTTTCCAATTATTGGCTTTTAATTTCGTTTCATTTATCCAATATATTATTATATTAATACTTTAAACTATACACTGTGAGAATTATTTTAAATAAACAAAATGCATATGCTCTTCAATGTGATGCTCTTCAATGAATGATTTAATCGTCAGGTTCTATATAAATACTATACATGAAACTATATAGAGGCTGCATCAGATAACATTCCTACTTTTGAACGCTTTCTTGTTTTGTAGTCAAGATACAAAAAGTTATAATTTTGAAGAATTTTTCAGAAATATTAAAGCCAAGTTGACCCTAAACAAACAAAATTTTCCACTTCCACTTTTAAATCGAATCGCTTAACTATAAGGACTAATAGGAACTTTTAAACAGATTGGCTGATAAGTTCGCCGGTCTGACACCTAGTTGGCGTCGCTAAGTATTAAATAACATATTATTTTTATATTAGTATCAAACCTTCAAAAATGATTCGTGTCAAAAATTTGACGTCTGTAAGTCAATTAGTGTTGTGAGATAGAGCGTCTTTTGGGTGGACGGCAACTTTTGGTTTTGTGGAAAAAATGAAAAAAATAAGAATTTCGTGTTTTGATAAATGCCTGTTTTCTGGAAGGGGAAAAAAATTACGGTGGAAGCAAAAAGCTGACTTGATAATGAAGTTTCGGACTCTGCCTAGGGAAGATCAGCAATAAATTGATTGGGTATGCAAAATTCAAGCTGGTGAAATGAGACGGGTGAACGCAATGGGACGCCCGAAAGAAGTGTTACCGACGAAAAAACATCAAAAAATTCCACAAAAATGATTTTGAATGACCTTAAACATGAAGTTGATCCCGAAAAAAATTTTAGGCAGGAGGCCTTAAAGATAATCAAAGGAACGTGTTGGTTAAGTATCATTCATCAATAATTTGGATATGCCGGAAGCTCGTGCAATGGGTTGCCCGCGCGACGCTCACATTCTGACCAAAAACAACGACGTGGTTGATGATTCTGAGGCGGTGTTTATACCCGAGTTTTTCCGTCGATATGTGACAATGATGAAGGCATGTCTCCATCACTACACTCCTGAGTCGCAATCGACAGTCCGTCTGAGTGGACAGCGACGCGGTGAATCCGTCCTTCCGAAGCGTGGAAAAACTCAAAAGTCCGCTGGCAAAGTAATGGCCTCTGTTTGTTGGGATCGCATGGAATAATTTTATCGATTATCTGAGAAAGGAAAAACCATTATATGGGCGTTATTGGAGCGTTTTGAAGGTCGAATATCGTGGCAAAACGGTCCGCATATGAAGAAGAAAAGTGTGTTCCACCAAGGCAACGCAACCGGTGCCACAAGTCATGAGAACGATGGCAAAAATTCATGAAATTGGGCTTCGAATTGCTTTCCACACCCCACCGTATTCTCCAAGAATCTGGCCCCCAAGCGACTTTTCTTGTTCTCAGCGACGCTCGAAAGGGAAAAAATTTGGCTGGGCAATGAAGAGGTGGTCGCCGAAACGAGGCCTAATTTTTGAAAGGCATAAACCGAAGGAAGTACTACAAAAATGGGATCAAAAAAATTGAAGGTCATTTATTCGTTGTATCGTCTTGAAAAGGGAACTGCGTTGAAATAATAAAAGCGAATTTTGACAAAAAAAAACGTGTTTTTTCTTTGTTAGACGCGGGAGCCAACTGGTTACTGTAAAAGTTTTTCGACTTTTGAGAAAGAACCAAGATTTTATATTAGAGAAATGTATCTTCTAATGCTAAGCAAAATTCTCATTCGTTTTAAGGACATGAAAATTGTTGGCCTCATCAGTAATGTTTTTTCAGTGGCAGTACGCTTTAGAAGTTGCTACTAATTGTGGCCGTTTGTTGTCACACGTCCTTATTACGCTATCTTTTGATCATTTTATCCGGCAATACATATAACTCAACTGCAAATATTTAAATGCTTTGAGTATCATCTTCTTCCTTCAGCAGCTCTCTATTATGTTTTAGTATATTGAAATTAATAAAAAAAATAGTATTTTTTTTCCTCTGTGTAAGTCACAGCAAAACATTTGTTTCGCTCTCACTAACACACTCACAAGCCCACAAACAAGCTTACATAGTTTTCGATGAGATTCACACTGACATAACCAAACAACATACGAATAGCCCTCTATATCAATTTTATGAAACGGTGAAATCGTTATGTGCTGCGTATTCTGAATGGTTTCATCAACATGTAACACACACAGCCTCACAACCCACATTACACTCTAGAATATCCACAAGGGCCGGGGGAAAAATTGCGAAGTACGGCAAAAATCATGCCCTTCTTAACTCATGATTTTGGGATCCTTAACACCTTCCCATATGCCTTTCTCCTATCATGCATGCTAAAATGCCATTGCCTTCCTTTTTAAAAAATGCCCGCAAAACATTATTCTGGTTGCCTTCTTTGGGAATTTGGAAAAGAAGGACCTAAAACATTGTTTGTTCATAAGAACGAAAATTTAATTTTTTTTATATAATCATCAAACAAACATTTGGTATCAACATTTTAAACAGGACACGGTTAAATCCGATTTGCCTCAAAACTAGAATTTGCTGTTATTAGTCGCAGATGATTTAATAGTTTAGATATAGTTCTTGATTTTAGTTTTAGAGCTATGTAATGCGCTATTCTCATGCCATTTGCCAGAAATTTTGGAAATTAGTATTCCTCCCCGGCGCCTTTCCAGTTTATTTTAAAATAGAATATATCTTTATAACCGTCAAAACATAGGAAACCAAAAAAAGGCAGTAGAAAAGTGAAGTTTTAGTATTCGAAACAGGCGTTCTGGCGATGTCTTTAAAATGTAACTTATTTGGGAATTAAGTTGGAACATATAGTTATTTGTAGATCAAATTTTGTACCCACATATTTTCCATTGGTTTTAGCTTTATACGTTTGTTTTGATCGTTGATTATTTCTCTTTATCTTCTAAGATTAGTTGTTGTTCGTTATAATACAGTTTTGTAAGTTTGTTGTGAGAGCATACACACAGAAAATTTTATTTACTCAAATCTTTTAATAATTTTTTAAAGGATTCGTTATGAGTCTGAAATATTGTTTTTTTAAATATAAAGTCACTTTTTTGGAAGCTAACGTAGCTCTAAGAAATCTAGGCTCTGGTGAATTAAAGCTAAGGATATAGGTCTCATTTATTGAATTTCGTTCACGGGTTTTGCGATATATCAACACAGGTATACAGCTATAAATAAATTTCGAATAAAAATCCAAATTGTAAAATACATTTTAATGCAACAAATGTTTTCTTATTTTCAAATAAATTTTTAACAAAAAATGCAAAATCTTCCAAATAAGTATTAGCCTATTTGCCAAATAAGTATTAGCCTCTTTAATACAAGGGTTCAATATCACAGTTAATTAAAAGATTATTCACTTAAATCATTTTTTTTTCTTCTTTATATTAAGTGAAATTGGCCTTACTTTAAGGTCCTATAACTTTGAATAGATGGCACGACATTCAAAGAATTCGTGTTAACTAAATTTAAATAAAATAAGATTTTAATTAGGATATATGGAAACTTTTTTCATTATTTTTTATTTTGTAATATAGTGCCAAGTTTTATCTCTCCAATGGTTACTAATAGTTGTTCTCCCTTGCTTTTGAAAATAAAATTAAAAAGTTATATGCACTTTGTTGTAATTACATGTCAGCCACCCTGTACATATGGGGAGGGTGTTGCCACTCAAAAAAACTGTTTGTTCAAAATTTCAAAAAATTGGCTGAGTAATATGGGATATAAGCTCAAATCGGACGATTAATAATAGGGTGATTTGTTAAGAGCTTGATAAGCTTAAAAAAAAAAAAAAAAACGCATAAAATTTGCAAAATCTCATCGGTTTCCTTTATTTGAAACGTTTAGATTGGTCCATGACATTTACTTTTTGAAGATGAAATTTATTTAAATTGACGCGCGGCTGCGTCTTTAGGTGGTCCATTCGGAAAGTCCAAATTTTGGGGTAAGCCAACTTTTTTCCGAAGCATTTATCGGCCAGGAATAGCCCGAATTTCTTCGGAATTTGTTTGTCTCCAAAGTGGATAGTTGCTGGCTTTATTTTCTGTATGACTTTAACTTGACGTAAGCCCCACAAAAGAATAGTCTAAAGGCGTCAAATCGCAATGATCTTGGTGCCAACTTACCGGTCCTACATTTCTTGAGAAATGAATTGTTCTCCGAAGTTTTCCCTCAAAAATGGCCATAAGAAATCGCGAGCTTGTGTGGCATGTAGCGCCAATCATTGTTGAAACCACATGTCAACAAAAGTTTCAGTTCTTTCATTTTTGGCAACAAAAAGTTTGTTAGCGAATCGAAGCGATACTGCGATCGCCATTCACGCTTGCCGTAACGTTGCGTCCAATCAGCATCCTTTGAAAAAATACGGTCCAATGAATTCCACCAGCGTAGCAAACCACACCAAAACAGTAGGCATTTTTCGGGATGCATGGGCAGTTCATTAGAACGGCTTCTGGTTGCCTCTTCACTCCAAATCGGCAAATTTTGGCTTATTTTACGTAGCCATTCAACCAGAATGAACCGAACACTGATTTTGGTAATAAGAATTCAATGATGAAATGAACGAACACTGATTTTGGTAATAAAAATGCAATGATTTGCAAGCGTTGCTCGTTAGTAAGTCTATTCATGATGAAATGTCAAAGCATACTGAGCATCTTTCTCTTTGACACCGATGTCTGAAATCCCACGTGATCTGTCAAATACATAATGCATGAAATCCTAACCTCAAGAGAATCACCCTTTATATACGACGCTATATAATATACCATGACACAATCCTTTGAAAATTAGACAAGAGATACTACTATTAAACAGAGCCAAACGTTTTGCCAATTTCATGTAAATCGGTTGTTCCCTTGAATTAATACCAGTTTGGGGGTCAAATTCCCCACTATTCGACGGGATACTTTGTACAAGTAGCTACTATTTATGTAGGTCGGATGGTATTGCGGACCACATTTAGGTGTAGCCCACGATACTGTTGGAGTTTAGACAAATTTTAATCAGCATCCGGTGGAAATTTCGTGCGCTGTAAACAACCAGGTAAAAATTGTTCCAAATCCATCCCTCACGATTTTAATTTCCTGCGCTTATCTGGAGGTGAAAATTAATAAATTCGATCGAGTTGAAATGTGAGTACGTGATGTTAGTAACTGGCATCCTAACAACGATGGCCAAAAGTGGCCCATATCGGTCCAAAAAATATATGTACTCCATAAAAACGCAATTTCCAATATTTATTTATTATTCAATTTATTTTAATTACAAAATTACAAATAAACTTATTTAAATACGGGCAACTAGCAACTAAGAGGCTAATTGGACTAAGCTAATTTCCGATATTTGGTTTCCTGCGCTTTCCGCAGGGGGATATTTCATAAGATTCCAATCGATAATGGAAATTTTTTATGTTAACCGATTCAAGAGACTGAATTTAGCTTATATAGGTATTTAAATCTACCTCCAATGTACATTAAGTGCAATGTAAGAGGTTTTTTTAAGATACCTTGTCTTTAGTAAGAACTACTGTATTACGAAACATGGTGATGGTCCATAAGACTCGCCTAGTCTGACATATACGGTCGTATTTATTTATTTTTATAGTCGAGTTAAATAAATAAAACATAAATCTTTCTAAAAATAATTAATCAGTTAAATTAATAATAACAAAAATCTATAAACTTTGCCTATGGCAGAATCTGTTCGGAAACCCACCAATGATCCCATAACTCATATCTTTGTTGGCTTGCCAAGCTATTAATTTGCTTATGTCTAAGTTATCTCCTAACTTTGGCCCTCTAGTAAGACATTCTTTGTAACATATAAAAGATCCGATAACCCATTAACGTTCACTTCCAACAGAAGGGAACGCGAATGATGCTCACGTGTAGCATTAAGTTTTACCTTTTGGCGCGCCATCACATAAAATGTTGTCGTAGGCGGCAGTGGATGAGTTGTAGGACTACCAATAACGAGGACCCCGGTCAAATCCCGACGGAGCAAAAAATAAAAAATACATCTTGATGTAAATATTAAAATCCAAAATAAGATAAACTGTATAAGGGAAAAGTAAGTCAAATTAAATTCTAAACGTAAAAGGTATGAGGGCAAATGTTCAGTTCATAGACAACCTTGGCTTCAAAATATTTATTTTTTACACGCTTTCTTTATGCCTTTTTCCTGTCGCAGGCCTTTTTGAGGGCGCTTCCCCTTTGGAAGGCATGATTTTTGTACTTAGTATGAAGGCCTGATAACAATGGCATCGAACGACACCAACCGTCTAGAAGGCATACGAATAGAAGACGATGAGCAAGGCCTTGGTCCCTCCAATCCAATGCAATTGTTATTTTGAAATGAACATCGTATCCAGCACCCAGGCCTATAGCTACCCTAACAAATGCACTTCATCATCCCGATTCCACGTCGCTTACCATTTCCCGCTGGATGTCTTGGCCATGCATTACCAAATTTCATCATAGCTTCAGCTGCCAAAATAAATATTTGCAGGGTGATTGTGTGTGTGGTGTGTGTGTGTGTGATTGCGTGTAAAGGCATTAATATGAGTGTACATAGACGAAATTGTTCGAGTCCCCCTCTTTTGTGGTGTTGCTAATTTAACGTTGGCCTTTTTTATATGTTTGTCGACTCAATTAAAAATCATTTTCAACATTTAATTGGTATGTGTCATATTCATATGTCTTTGCATGTGTTTGACCGGCACTTTTCTGCCTGGCTATGATAATTTCTCCCAAAGAATTTATTTAACAAACAGGAAGGTGCTAGGTAAAAAAAGAGAAAAGCAATAACAAAACATGTGGCAAAATGACCGAAATTGATCATTTCCAATAAAGTGATATAATGCTGAGGTTTGCAATTTGGCCCTACAAAGAGATATGATTTACATACGCATGAAGTATACATTGGTAACACAATTACTTTTCGGGATTTTCCAATAGACAAAAAATATAGATATTTTTGAAACAAAATTTAATTTGTTTAGAAAATCAGTCCAATTCTTTTTATTTATTTTAAACCATTATTTTCTCATTAAAATTTTAGATAAAGAAAAATAATTATTCTGGAGTGCATTTTAGTATTTCAATGAATATCGATAAGACCTTAGGGAGGTCGTAATTGGTTAAGCCAAAAAAGAAACTCTATCGATGATAGTTTCCTGTTGTCGACAAAACTCTTCAAAGTTTTTTCATTATTGGTTTGGGAAAAAATTATTTTATCGCTAATTTTATATTTTCTTTTTTGGTCTTTTGCCTGTTACTCTTTTGTTGGTCCTGGTGATTTTTTGTCTAACTATGAATGAAAGCAAAATAACCCCTAAAAAAGAGTTCAAAATTAGATGTGGGAGCAATTGAAGCTCGGAAGGCATTGCTACCACTAATGACCATCGTTTTGGACTAATGACACAAGTTTCGTGCTATTTGTTCGTCTCCATTTTTTTGGTTTCTGGTGTATTCATATAAAAATTTCGGTGGTTTTTGGAGTAAACGAAATAGTTGGAGAGTAAAATAGCCCTAGTAGTTGTGGCTTAAATAGCCTTTGGGACACAACAGTGGTGCAGCAAACTAAACAAACATCAAACGGATAAAATAAGGTTAGTATATGCTTAATGTATTTTTTATATATAGAATAATAAATATAAATAAAAATAATTTAATGTTTTATCCTTATGTAATACTAATTCTGTAAGTAAAATAATGTCATACAGATCAAACGAAATAAATAAATTAATTTAATTTGAGGACGAGTTTGAAGGTAATTTTGTATTTATCTTAATCAATTATGACTACTACAAGTCTCGATTAGAAGAATTGGGCCAAAAATGAAGTAATTTATCATATTCAAGCAACACAAAATGCACTGAAAAAAAGCATGCCCGGTTGCAAAGATTTTGATTGAGATAATGTTGAAAAAAAAACTTCTCTAATGAAATAAGATTGCAAAATTTCTATAGAAATAAAATTTGATAATAAATAATTTCCCCGGAAAAAAAATATGAAAAAATTTTCTATAGAAAATAAATATAAAAATTGCAAATTTCTATAGAAATAAATACAAAAGTCTTCATGAATAAATTTCTGGCAAAATGTCTATGAAGAATTAAAGAATTGACAAGAGTTTTTTTAGGAATTACAATTTGACAAAGTCGAGACTAAACATTTAATAAAATTTCTATAAAACAAAATTTAACAGAAATTCTTCCAATAAGAATAAAAATTTCTGACAAAATTTCGATAGAAACTAAATTTGACACAAATTTCAATAGAAATAAAAGTTACAAATTTCTATAAAATAAAATTCTACAAAATTCTCATAGAAATACAATTCTGAAACATTTTCTATAGAAATAATCATGACAAAATTTCTATGAAAACAAAATTTTGATAAAATTTCTAAGTAACGAAAATTTGTAAAATTTCCTATAGAAATAAACAATTTTATAAATTTTCTAATAGAAAGAATTTTGACCAAAATTTTTCCTATTAGGAAATAAAATGCGACAATTGTTCACCTAGAAAAAACATCTACAAACATTGCCCAAAAAAAAAAATTTTGACAAAAGTTCCACGAAATAAAGATTGGAAAAATTTTCCACGGAATAAAAATCGTTGACACAGTTTCTTAATAGTATACCAATTTGACAAAACTTCCATCAGATATACAATTTGGCAAAATATTCACTGAAGAAAATTTGACAACAATTCTATACAAACTGAACACATTTTGACAAATTTCTACAACATAAGTTTTGAACAACTTTCTATAGAATAAAGTTTTAAAATTTTTTTATAGAAATAATGTGAAAACACTTCTAGGAATAAAATAAAGAAAAAATTTTCTATAGAAAAAACTATAGAAATAAAATTACAAAATTTCTAGAAATAATCTGACAACAATTCTATGCGGAAATAAAATTTTTGGAGACAAATTTTCATGAACAAAATGTTGAAATAAAATTGCTATACGAAAAAAAATTGAACCAATTCTAACAGACACGTTAATTTCTGTAGAAAATTGTGTCACTAACCAAAGCATTTATTTCATCTAGCAATTCTTATCAAAATAATTTTTAACATAGAAAATCTTTAGTCAAAAATTACCCCCAAGAAAATGTGTCCCACATTTTATTCCATAGAAATTTGTCAAAATTTTAATTTCATAGATTTATCTAACGAAAATTTTGAACTAATTATATCCCTAGAAATATGTCAACAATTTTATTTCAATAAAAAATTAGTCAAAATTGTATTTCTATAAAAAGGTTGTCAATAACTTTATAGAAAAGTAATAAATTTGAAAAAATTTATTGTATAGAGATTCAAAATTTTACTTCTATTGAAAATTTTAGCCAAATTGTATATATCTAAATACAAGTTATCAAAAGTAACTAGTATATATCTAGAGTAGACAAGACGAGTGACGAACGAGTACCGTGAAAAGAAGATAGTCAAGAGCAAGTAAAAATTCATAATAAATATTTTGAACCAAAATAAATCTATTTGTTTGGCAGTCATAATTAAGAAAGAATTTGCTTTCTAAGTATCAGATTCTAATCTTTCCCAATATTTGTCAGTATTTTAATCATATAGAAACATAATTGTCAAAATTTCATTTATAAGAACATTATCAAAAATTTTTTATAACTTAGAGGAAATATTAGGTGCGAAGAAGAGAGAGAGGTTCTAATTGAAAACATTTTTATGAAAGTTGTTTCATAGAAAATTTTGCAAAGATTATTCTAAATCATCACTAGAAAAATAAGAATAATGTTTGTCAAAATTGTATTTCTATAGAATAATTGTCAAAACTTTTATTTTCTATAGAAAAATTTGCAACATCTCATTTCATATAAAATTTTGCAAAATTATATTCGATCAAGAATTTGCCCAAATTTATTCTATGGAAATTGTCAAATTGTGTTTATAGAAAATTTATTAAAAGGTAATATAATAAAGAAATTTTGTCAAAATTTATTTCCATAGTAAAAAAATTTTTTCAAAATTTTATTTTCATAGAAAAATTTGCCAAAATTTTATTTCCATAGAATTTTGTAAAATTTATTCTATACCCGAAATGTTTTGCAAGTTTGTATAATTTTATTCAATAGGCGAAACATTTTTCAAGATTTAGTCGGAAAATTTTCAAAATTTATTCTATAGAAATTTTCAATAACTTGATTCCAAAGAAATTTGCTATCAAATTATATCTAAAGATAAATTTGTCAAATTCGGTCAATAATTCTAATAAATGGAACTGTGGTTTTTTGGAAAGCGTGAACAAAAGAAAAACAGATAGCATTCGATATTGGGGAGTTATTTCTGTGCATAGCATCCAAGTAACTACAAGTGCACCTACCCAACAGTGAGCTCTTTTAGTTTGTTCCAGCTATTACGGCTAATTAACATTGACCCAGGCTAATTTCGATATAATTTTTTCTAAACACAATATCGCCCACGTCCATACTTTCGTTACAACATGCTGCAACAAAATCGCGGAAATTTAAGCAAAACGTTTTAAAAATGCCGATAAATAACATAACTGATAATGTGAATCAACATGACATATTCTCCAATGCCCCGGGAGTATATCACTAAAAAACAAAAACACAACAACACTTGCGTTAATTACTAAACATTCGAAATGATAACATAACAGACCTGTTTAGAAAAAACTGCATAAACAGACTACCCAGCAGCTGAAATCAGAGAACTATCGACTTGAATCCTGCACAAGTAGTTGTTATTGGATGTAGGTCGGATGGTATATGCAATGGCCATATCGGCTCCACTTTTACGTATAGCCCCAATATAAACGACCCAAATTTGGCTTGCCGGGCCTCTAACAGCAAGCAAATGTCATCCGACCGGCTGAATTTGACAGCTGTGTTAGTAAAGCGTCTCTAACAACCATCAAAAATTCGTCCACATCGGTCATAAAATTGTATATAGTAGCCCCCCATATAAACCGATCCCCGATTTGGCTTGCAGGCCCCTAAGAGAAGAAAACTCATCCGATCCCGGCTGAAATTTGTCAATGGTGTTCAGTATATGTCATCTAACAACCATGCAAAATTAGGTCCCACGCTGTCCATAAAATTATCATATCCCTATAAACCAGATCCCCGATCTTGGCTTGCGAGGTCCCTTAAGACGAAGTCAATTTCATCGATCCGGCTGACGATTTGGTAATGTGGTCAGTAAATGGTCTCTAATCCATGCAATAAATTGGTCCACCATCCGGCTCCATATTTAATAGCCATGATAACGATCCCCGATTCTGGCTTGCAGGCCTCTAAGAAAAGCAAATTTCATCGATCCGGCTTGAAATTTGGAACAGGATTTAGTATAGGTCTCGTAACAACCATGCAAAATTGGTCCACATCGGTCCATAATTGCATAATAATAGCCCCCATATAAACCGATCCCAGATTTGGCTTGCTGAGGCCTCTAAGAGAAGCAAATTTCATCCCGATATGGCTAAACTTGGTACGGAATGTTAGTATATGGTCTCGTAACAACATGGCAAAAATTGGTCCACACTCGGCCCATAAATTATATAGATAGCCCCATATAAGACGATCACAGATTTACCTGTCCGAACCTCTTGAGAACCAAAAATTCATCTGATTCATTTCAAATTTGTACGGGGTTTAATATATGGTCAAACTCCCATGCAAAAGTTGGTGATATCGTTCCATAATTAGCTATATAGGCCATACAAACATCCCCAGATTTACCTCGCAAGAAGCCCCTTGAAGACGCAAAATCTGTTCCATTCGTTTAAATTTGGTACGCTATGTTAGTACATGGTATCACAACAACCATGCAGGAATAAGAATTTTTTAGTACCTCTAACCCAAGAATTCCGATTGTGGATACAGTCTTTCCGTAAAGTTTCTACCGCAATCAGGTGTGTACATAAATCGGCTGGCGAACTTGACGGCCGTAATATTCGTTTTTGTACACATTGCGTTTCACCCTAGTGCATTGCCGATTAAAATTTTGAGTCTATAGGAATTATGTAGAAGTCTATCAAATCCGGTCCAATCGAGAGATAAGTTAAATGTACTGCTATTCTGGGAAAAGAACTTTATATATATCACGGCACCCAACACAATTGATGTGTATGCGTACGAAAAATTGACTACAAAGTGGGCAGGGTTAAATTACGTCGCCGCCCGACTTTAGACTTTCCACTTGTTTCTATAAAATTGTGTTCCAATCCCTACGTGCATTAGCCAACTAAATTTTTGATCTATAGATTTGTAGAAGTCTATCCCAAATTTGCCGCAGATCGAGTGCTATTTAACATTGTAATGTTTTTGGGACAAACCTTTATATAGTAGCCCCCAACACTTGAAGGATGTGATGGATCGAAAATTATCTACCAAGTGTCAGGTATACACAGTCGCCCGCGACTTTTAGCCTTTCTTACTTGTTTTA
>PGFW01015975.1:23168-33649 GCA_003123925.1 Haematobia irritans | reverse complement strand
TAAAGCAATCCATAGACGTTCTGTGCCCGCAAAAGCTTATTAAACTTATATTTCGTCCTTGATACCATCCAGCATCTTGCCGTCGAAGGACTTGTCCGCGGAAACTTTTTTCGCACCTCTGAGTAGACACCAGACATCGCGTTTCTCATATTCCCCCATTTTTGCCAAGGAATCATACCGTCAATGCTCCTTATTAAAAATGCCATCACAAGGCCTGTCTTTTGCGCAACTGCAGGCAACGATCTTTGATGCCGTTTAGAGGATGGCTGCTCATCCGGTTGAATCGTTCCTTTTTCCACTTCAGAAATTCCTTCGAGCCCATTTTAAGGAATCGCTTTGCTTAGCCGACAACGTGCTTGGGTAGTGGAGGAGTCACTGAAAACAAAGACGAAACTCATTATGCGCGATGCGATTGCGAATGCCACATCATAGTATCATGGGGGAAGTAAGTGATACTAATGGCAAGGGTGGGAGAGTCGCTAATAGAGTTTATTTTGCGTTACTAATCTGGTTGTTTGCAACAAGGGAGATGCCCCAACCTTTAGTCACTAACAAACAGGCAAGCAGGGTTTGGACATTCACCTTGGCCTCACAAGAACTGAATGAAATGATATCTGAGTTGGCAGGTTTTAAGTGAACACAGCTTCTTCAGCATCATCGTACATCAGTTTCAAATATTGATGTTCATACCACCAAGACCTATTTCCGCCCAAATGGCTTTTTAGAAAATCTGACTGGAATAGGTATATGGGAATCGTTTTTCAATATGATGGATACGGAAATAACAGAGACAAATATGAGAAATGTGCAAGATATCAAACACGCAATGCGAGCGGATTACTAAGGCCTTTCAACATCTCACCTGAAGCTGCATGCCCTTAGAGGGAAGCCAAAAGGTGGGAAAAATCGACCACCATGGTGGTCTACGGAATTAAGTAATATGAGGAAATCTGCAGGAAGCTCTTTAACAGGCAATAGTCCACCAGAGCCCCTGAGAGGACTGGGACGTCTACAAAGAAGGAATTCTGAGAGGATACAAGCAAGAACTGAGGAAAGGCACAGCATAACTCTTGGAATGATTTACTGCAGCAGTATGTCGAGAATACGTCCGAGGCTTCCTGACTACTGAAGGTTCTTAGCATCCACCAACTCCGCCTCCAGGTTTCATTAAAACAATCGGAGAGGCAATTGCGCAACGGTCCAGCTGAGGCAGACGCTGACTACTATTGCGACACACATTTTTCCTGGAAATCAGACGGTTTGAACCATGTACTGGCGGTGCCACAGTTGCTCAACGGTCGTTTTCCTGTCGAGGAAATTGTATCGGAAACTGAATAAGATGGGCGCCCTAAATAGCCTCTCACTTCAAATCCCCCGACCTGATTTGGATTACTTCCGGGCGGAGTTACAAGCATTAACTGGACCAAAAATTATCCCCTGGTTTGTCGGCGATATATAAAGGATTGTATCAAACTTTATCATATTATCCCAGGAAAGTGGCAGGGAAACAAAAGTCGTTTCATTACTAAGGCGGCGAAAAGCCTCTCACTCGAGGGCGAAGGATTTCCGACCACATTTCAAAGCTTATCCTCATTCCTACTTAATGCTGGTGACATTTCTGAGGGTTTTCAAAGCTTCTCTAAGTGGTTTCACTTGCCAATGTGGGAAACGCCGTTCGGACTCGGTCTATAAAGGAGGTCCCTTGTCATTGAGCTTAACATGAATCGGGCAGCACTCCAGTGATTAAGAGAGAAGTTTCACCCAATTGTGTTATCACAATGGACTGAATAGTCTAAAGTGAGCCTGATACATCGGGCTGCCACGCTAACCTAACCTAACCTAACCTACTTAAGGACTCTGGAGAGGATTTGATAGATATTTATCTTAGAAACTTGCATCATTTCAAGTTGTTCTCGAAACGACAGCATGCCATACTCGAAGGGCAGCGTTCTACTGAGACCGCATTACATTGAATCTAAGTCAGCTTTATTGAAGCTCACTATCTGTTCAAGAGAATACCACAATCGTCGGCGTTTCTAGACATCGAGGGGCGTTCAATAATGTCTTCCGAGCTCGATATTGTAAATGGAAACTGACAACTCTTGAATGTTGGTCCATGTATCACTGCTAATGTTAGACGAACTGCTTAATGAAGAGACGTATTTTCAGCCACACTAGGCGACAAGCCAAACATACAAAGGTATTGTGAACATACCTTTGGGGAGTTGCTCTGTTTCTGTGGCATACGCAGATGATTGTGTGCTCTGGCAGTAGGAATTCCCATCCACAATCAGAGATATTTATTCAGAGGGGTCTCGGATGACTGAGATATGGGCGTAAAGACAATGGTCTTTCGGGGTAAATCCTGCAAAGACAGAATTAATTCATTGTACTGCCCCAAAGAATGCCAAAACTCCCACGCGTTAGGCCTATTGCCTTAGGGGGTATTGAAATTCCCTTTGGTGAAGTGTGCAAAATTACCTTGGCGTTATTTTGACAGGAAGCTGAACTTTAAGCTTATTATTTGAAAGAAAGGGCGAGAAAAGCAGACGGTAGCTTTGTACTGTCGTCCAAAAAAGCAATAGAAAAAAGTGGGGACTAAAACCGAGAAATTGTGCATTTGGCCTGGAACACCGGCAGGGTCTAGGACCGTATAATGCTAGTTGAGTGGTGTCTGTAGTCTTGGTGGCCGGCACTTCAGGAAACCGCTGTTTAGATTAAAACGGAGTTCAGCGTTATGACGTGTTGTGTAGTTTCAGCGATTCAGCAAGTACTGGAACAAAATTCCCTTAATGTCATGCGTACATCTATTGGCCTTTACGACATTTTGGCCAAACAGGTCAGCTGCAACAACGGGCTGTGCCGGTTCGCCTGACGCGGGCTATGCTGTGCGAGAAAATTACGGTCACAGTTCGGTCCTCAAAATAATGCCGATGTGCTACGTAGTGGATACACTTTGCGAGTCACTTTTGTCGAACAAAATGTTTGGACTCTATCCCCAACAGTGAGGCTGGTGCACACGACCCCGGGGAATAAAAGAATATATAGATTTCTACACTGCACAGTGCGGTGCTATATGGAGTTAGCGGCCAAAAATACTTACCAGTATAGGTCATCATTCGTGAAACTTCGGTCACGGCTTAATAATTATGTCCACAACTATTTAATGATAAAAATGGGATTGCGTTGATTGACGTTTTGTATAGCCCCCATATAGACCAATCTCCCGATTTTACTCTTGGGCGCTTCTATAAACTGTATTTCTATACCGATTTGGCTGAAAATTGAAATCTAAAGGTATTTTAGGACCAAAAGTAGGTGAGCTGAAAATGATGTGTATCGGTCCATGTTTTGGTAATTAGCCCCCAATTGACCAATCTCCAAATCTTTACTTCTTGTTCTAGAACCATAGTCTTATCGATTTTCTTCTGAAATTGGAAATCTAGAGGTATTTAAGGGAACAAATAGGAGTGCGAAAATGGCGTGTGTTTATATAGCCCTCATATAGACCGATATCCCGATTTTACTTCTTGGGCTTCTAGAAACCGTATTTTCTATCCGATTTTCCTTAAACTTCAAATACAGAGGTATTTTAGGACCACAAATAGGTGTGAAGAAATTATGGTTATAGGTTCATGTCGTTGGTATAGCCCCCATATATACCGATCTTCCGATTTTATTTTTTGGGCTTCTAGAAAACGTACTTTCTAACCGATTTGCCTAAAATTTAAAATCTAGAATTATTTTAAGATCACAAACAGATGTAACGGAAATGAGGTGAATCAGCCCATGTGTTGGTATAGCCCACGTATTGACCGATCTCCCGATTTTACTCCAAGGGCAGAAGTTTTTATCTGATTTTCATTCGCCCTTCTTTCATTGATATATTTTGAACCTCTTAACTTATCACAGATCCAATTATATATACGTTTGTTCGTCATCCCAATACTTTGCATTCAAGTACAAACAACGATATAATCGGACATTTCTAGTTCGTCATCCCAATACTTTGCATTCAAGTACAAACAACGATATAATCGGACATTTCTAGCTCGAGGTATAATTTGTTTAGTGAAAAAAGTCAGAAAAACTAAAAATAACGGGATATCTCAAAAACGGTTTCATAAAAATTTTTTAACCTTCATTTTCGAATTCAGCAGATCAAAATACATAAGAAAAGTTATCAAATGTACATTTTCAGTGTAAACTAGTGTTAACAAACACCACACAAAAATTCATATTTGGATATAAAAAAACAAGACCACTTCGGTATTAGGGAGATAACACAAAGGGGGCAAAAGAAAGCAGCTGATTTTTATCAATTTAGAATCTTGAAATATTAACTAATAAACCACAAAGAATCCCATTGGTGACTTAAGGGGGGGAATACTTTACTTTTTAAGAATATTTAGATTGTAGCTAGTTTAAGATATAGATAAGGTTGAATATTTTGTTCAATAAATTAGTGACTTACAACCACTCAACGCGTAAAGTATTATTTCTTTACATTTTGGTCCTTCGAGCCGGATTGAGTTTCCCCCTCCCGAGGTAAGAAACTCAAACGGTAAAATCCTACACACTTGTATTCATTTGGGAACCACGTTCTGTGTGCAGGAAATTTTAAAGTTTGAATGTTCTTTACTAAGGGGTAAAGAACAAACAACTATTGAAGGTTTGAGTGACTTACAACCTCTCAAACGTGTAGAGACTATTATTTCTTTACATTCTGTTAAGAGTATTATAATTTCTTTACAATGGGTATCTGAAAGAGAGATTGGCCAATTGGACAGAACATCGTAGTGTTTTAAATGAGTCCCAAGCAGGGTTTAGAAAGAATCGTCAGCCTTCGTTATAAAGAACGGAAGAAATCATATGCTTTCTTTGTCCACTTTAAGGCATTTGACAACGTATGCAGAAAGTCGCTTATATAAACTTCATCAATTAGGGATATCCTATAAATTCGTCAAGGTATTGGAGAATATTTACAGTAACACAGAATATGCCATTTGGCCTGGCGAAGAATTGTCTGAATACTTTGAGTATAATTCAGGAGTTAAAAAAGGGTTCTTGCTTTCTCCATTACTTTTCGCATAGTATATTAATGATTTACACGATTTCCTACAAGGAGGTATAAACATACACAATATGAACATAAGGATTTTATTATACGCAGATGATATTGTTATCCTCGCTGAAGACATATCTACCATACAATCAATGATTTCAAGACTTGAGAACTATTGCGGCTTGTGGAACTTAACAGTAAATATGGGAAAAATCGGAAATAAATAATAAATTTCGCAAATGGAGGACGTTTAAGTGGAAATGAGGAGTGGTTTTAAAAAGGAAATATAATAAAACATGTTGAAAAAATAACAGCCCAATCAAAAACAGCTATTAAATATGTTAGTTGGGCTAAACTAATAGAGAATAAAGAAATAAATTATCGTATGAAGTGGAAGCTATACAAGCCGTATGTCACGGCAATTCAATTATACGCTACTCAAGTGTGGGGTTTTTCGTATTTTGAAGAAGTTGATAAATTGCAAAGGTATTTTCTAAAAAAGACTAAAACTACTGAGTTTCACCCCAAATTATGCACTTATACTGGAAACTGGCATTGAGAGAATAAAGAAATAAATTATCATATGCAGTGGAAGCTATACCATGCCGTATGTCAGGCAATCCAATTGTACGCTGCTCAAGTGTGGGGTTTGTCGTATTTTGAAGAAGTTGATAAATTGCAAAGGTATTTTCTAAAAAAGTCTCTAAAACTACCGAGTTTCACCCCAAATTATGCACTTATACTGGAAACTGGCATTGAGAATGTTAAGAGACACATTTTTACTGTACACAATTATACTTTGCATAAATAATTTTATATCCACATGTATGAATTGGTTTGTTCGTATACATTTTTCTTTATATAAATTTTCTGTGAATTCAAGACCCGATATAGCGGCGAGTGTTTCAATTCTGGCACAAAAGGTCAGTTGTCCAACTCAAGAAGATTGGAATGAGTTGAAGCGAGTTTTGAAATACTTGAAGGGTACCAAAAACTACATCCTACGGCTAAGTAACACTACTGCTTCAAACAAAAATGTAATAATCGGTTATGCTGATGCAAATTGGGCAGAAGACAGAACCGACAGGAAATCTAATTCTGGGTTTATTTTCCAAATGAATGGTGGTTCTATCAACTGGTCATGTAAAAAGCAAACTTGCGTTTCCCTCTCATCAACTGAAGCAGAATACATATCTCTATCAGAAGCATGTAAAGAGGCAATTTGGCTAAGGGCACTATTAAACGACATGATGCTAAAGCAAGATGAACCAACAAAAATTTTTGAAGATAACCAAAGTGTTTTGAGAATGATAAAAGCTCAGTAGCAGAACCAAACACATTGACACCAAAGTACATTTTGTCAAAGATCACGTCAAGAAAAAGCAAATTATATGTTCATATTGTCCAACAGAATCCATGATCGCGGATATGATGACAAACCACTATCAGCTGTGAAGTTATCAAAATTCAGGAAGGAATCCGGAGTACAAATTGAGGAAGGGTGTTAGAGATATATTTTCTACTTTACACAATTTGTACTTTGAATAAATAATTTTATATCCACATGTATGCATTGATTTGTTCGTATACATTTTTCTTTATACAAATTTTCCAATCAATTTTTATTGTATTGAAATAAAGCTTCGTTGAAGATTGTTGTATAAATTGCTTGATCGCGTATTCTAATAGAGAATAGCCATCATTACACACTGAATCTTCATTTTCAATATATTCATAAAACACTGTACCAATTTGAAGATCATTGTTTACAAAAATAATGACAAAACTTTTGACAGGAGGAGTGTTTGGTGAAGATGTCAAAAATTGGCCCAAAACTAAACTTGGTGTGGCCAAATACAAACCTTAGAAGCGAATGGGAATCTTTTTGTACAAATATAATAAAATATAAGCACATGGACGGGGTCCAAAGCAATTTGAGGCGGAAATCGCAAAGTTTTTCTAGGGTATATAAATACTTAGATCACACAAGAGACAATATTATTTTACTGATCTTTTAATACTAAGCAAATTGTTGGATTTTCCGAGCACGATCGGACTTATGCTTTTAATTCTACGATTTTAGTAGAGAAGAGGGGACGAAAAGGCACTTTATGCAATTTAAACGAGGAAGAGACAATATTTCATTTTTTGGGAGAATGCCCAATGTTAAGAGAATTCAGGGTTCGTACTTTTCAAATGCAAAGCTTAACACAATCAGAAATGGTTAACATCTTGAATGGAATCGGCGATCATGATGATTTTAATTGATATAAAGGGTGATTCTTTTGAGGTTAGGATTTTCATGCATTAGTATTGACAGATTCACGTGGAATTTCAGACAATCGGTGTCAAAGAGAAAGATGCTCAGTAATGCTTTGACATTTCATCATGAATAGACCTTACGATCTGCCACAACCGTCGAATTTTCAGTGAATGGGGCCCTAGAAAAGTATGGCAGAAAATCCGCTTTTTTATCGACAAAATTTTGTTCAGCGATGAGGCTCATTTCTGGTTTGAATGGCTACGTAAATAAGCAAAATTGCCGCATTTGGAGTGAAGAGCAACCAGAAGCGTTCAAGGAACTGCCCATGCATCCCGAAAAATGCACTGTTTGGTGTGGTTTGTACGCTGGGTGAATCATTGGACCCGTAATTTTTTCAAAGATGCTGTTGGCGACGAACGTTACGGTGAATGGCGATCGCTATCGTTCGATGCTAACAAACTTTTTTCCAAAAATGGAAGAAACTGAACTTTGGTTGACATGTGGTTTCAACAAGATGGCGCTACATGCCACACAGCTCGCGATATTCTATGGCCATTTTGACGGAAAACTTCGGAGAACAATTTCATCTCAAGAAATGGACCGTAAGTTGGCCACCAAGATCATGCGATTTGACGCCTTTTAGACTATTTTTTGTGGCGGCTACGTCAAGTCTAAGTCTACAGAAATAACGCAGCAACTATTCCAGCTTTGGAAGACAACATTTCCGAAGAAATTCGGGCTATTCCGGCCGAAATGCTCGAAAAAGTTGCTCCAAAATTGGACTTTCCGAATGGACCACCTAAGACGCAGCCGCGGTCAACATTTAAATGAAATTATCTTCAAAAAAGTAAATGTCATGGACCCAATCTAACGTTCAAATTAAAGAACCGATGAGATTTTGCAAATTTTATGCGTTTTTTTTTTTTTTAAAAAAATTTATCAAGCTCTTAACAAATCACCCTATATCTTGTAAATAAAGAAATTGAATTGAATAGTATGCAACACTTTTTCCCAAACGAAATGTTTTGTTATTTATGCCCAACTAGGCAATCGTTTCTAATTTTCGAAATATGTGATGTGTGAACTAAAATCTAATTTGAAAATTTAAAAATAATTTTTTTTATTATTTCACATGAACGATTTAAACAATTAGTTTTCAACATATTTACACATTGTTTCTGATCAAACATGAATCTAGTATTCTCATTTATAAGTTGTATCATCTTGTTGTACTAGTTTCACAAATTATTAAATAAAATAAAAATAAATAAAGTATACAATCTTATATATCTTATAGATTTGGTTGGTGGCCCAGAATTTGCCATGTATTTAATTCCACCGTTAGAAAGTTTGGCAACGGTGGAAGAGACGGTTGTTCGCGATAAAGCGGTCGAGTCACTGCGAATGGTATCCGCTGAACATAGCGCACAAGATCTTGAAATTCATGTTATTCCGACTTTACAACGTTTGGTCTCTGGTGATTGGTTTACTTCACGTACGTCGGCTTGTGGATTATTTTCAGTTTGTTATCCAAGAGTTTCCCAGCCAATTAAAGCCGACTTACGATCAAATTATCGAAAATTATGCCAGGACGAAACTCCTATGGTTCGGCGTGCAGCCGCTAGTAAACTTGGAGAATTCGCTAAAGAAGTCGAAATAGAATATTTAAAGTCGGATATTATTCCAAATTTTGTTCAATTAGCCCAGGATGATCAGGTAAACCTATTGATGCTTACATGTCAGTACAACTCAACGCTTTTATTACTTGATTATTATAGGATTCCGTTCGTCTTCTTGCTGTTGAAGCCTGTGTTACCATTGCGCAACTGCTGACGCAAAAAGATATCGAGCTTGTTAGTATATTTAACTATTTAATTCTTTAGATAACTTGGTATTTAATTGTAGCTGGTGTTGCCAACGCTGCGACAATGTGCAAGCGACTCTTCTTGGAGAGTCCGTTATATGCTAGCGGAAAAATTTGTCGATCTGCAGAAGGCGGTAGGTCCGGAAATAACTAGAGTGGATTTGGTTCCCGTTTTCCAAGTAAGATTTGGTCCTACTAGTTTATTTCATATTTATGTACCATATTTAAATCCATCTAATAGTATTTGCTGAAGGATGCAGAAGCTGAAGTGAGAGCTGCGGTAGCCACGAAAATTAAAGACTTTTGCCTCAACATCGATAAAGCGAATCAAATGCATGTAATAATGACATCAATTCTGCCATATATTCGTGATTTGGTATCAGATCCGAGTTCTCACGTAAAATCAGCGCTAGCCTCTGTTATAATGGGGTTGAGTCCCATTCTAGGATCGTACAATACTGTTGAGCATCTGCTTCCGCTTTTCCTAATACAGCTAAAAGACGAATGTCCAGATGTACGATTGAATATAATATCAACTTTAGATTGTGTTAATGACGTCATTGGTATTCAACAACTTTCGCAAGTAACACATGAAATTATTATTATTTTCCATTACTACAGATCTTAGTTTTAGTCGTTGCTGCCAGCTATAGTTGAATTAGCGAGGGATTCGAAATGGCGTGTAAGGTTGGCTATAATTGAATATATGCCTGCTCTTGCTGGCCAATTGGGTCAAGAATTCTTTGATGAAAAATTACGGGGCCTCTGTCTGGAATGGTTAAATGATCACGTATATGCAATAAGAGAGGCAGCTACATTGAATATGAAGAAGTTGGTAGAACAGTTCGGAGCACGGTGGGCAGAACAAGCTATAATTCCAATGATATTAGTTATGTCTCGAAACAAAAATTATTTGCACAGTAAGTAATGTATGTTTACTATATATATTCGTGTTTTAATTTTATATAAATATATATCTTACGAAAGGAATGACTTGTTTATTTTGTTTGAAAATTATGGCGGAAGTGTGCGGAACTGATATAACTACAAAACTACTATTGCCGACAGTGCTAGTTTTGGCTTCGGATCCGGTATCAAATGTTCGATTTAACGTTGCGAAAAAAAAATGACTTGTTTATTTTGTTTGAAGCCCACATTAGCGCGGTGGAGGCTTCGTAGGTGCGAAACTGATATAACTAACAAAACACTAAATTGCACGGCAGGCTATTGTTGGCATTCGACCGGTATCGAAAATTCGATTTAAGTGCGAAAACACTTAGGAAAATATG
>PGFW01015972.1:3496-14807 GCA_003123925.1 Haematobia irritans | reverse complement strand
TTTTTTTTTTAAATTATAAAAATCAATATGGGCGAACAAATCTTATCATTCGCTGCAAAATGGGATTACGACAATAGGAATTAGTGCGAATAGTTTTGCTGAATTACGAACTGCTTCCGAGAGGACTATATAATTTCCCTCCAATTTTCGAATCAAAAATATTAAGCCTTTAATAGAGAAACTAACCCACAAAAAATAATTTTTATTGTAAAGTCTTTTAAAATATTGTGTAATGAAAACTTTATTAAAAATGCATATTTTATCGCATATATACTCATTTTTAAATTTATTTGAATTATTTTGCACGACCACATATAGACATACATAGTAAAAATAAGATAGTTAATAATGAATTGAAACTTTGGCCTTAAGTATAAAACTGTACCAATATCATTACATATATGCATATTGTGTTTGCAAATTTATAATTCAAATTAATTTTTGTAATATATCGAATTTAACTTTCGAATTGAGACAAGTGTTTTCCAATGTAACATGTAACACGATTGGCATTGATATACAATTTCATGACGGAAATACTGATCTTTGGTCCTGTCTGAAAATTGTATGCGTCAATCAACCATCGTGAATCTCTTATCCGAAATGTTGGGCCTTTTGGAAATACTGTTATTTTAAATAGTTTTAATAATTTCAAATAAAGATTATAATTTGTGTTGAACTAAGTTGTTTTGTAATTTCTCGCCATTACAATTTTAAATTTGTGTACATAGACGAAAATGTAAAGACGTCACATCACATCACTTCACAATGATTTTTTAGAGGTGTGCACGTGACACGATAACGAATTTCGGAAAAATACGCTCACGAAAAAAACCCTCCCACGAACATAATAGCACTTACGAGTCGAATTCGCTTACAATTTTAGTGACACATAAGAAGTTAAGGGTTTAATAACGGTCTCGATTCTGTCTCTTAATCATGTCCGTGTGTTGAGTCAGATCCCCACATAAATTAATTATACATTTCTACGATTGACCCTAAATATATCTAATGTCGACTTCCACATTATTCTCATCGTCGAAGGGCTTTTTTAAACTCTCATTCGCATTTATGCACACTCAAATGTAAACATGAAAGTTTAAATACGACTCAATGGTGAGTACACTGGAAAAAAACATAACCGGTTCCAAAGATTATGACCTTACGCTAATAATGATTTTGGCATTGATTCCGAGCGAAAGAAGCGGAGAATTGATGTAGGGATAATTTTAAGACACATATCTCTTTTAAATTTGAGTTTTGCGTACTGGATTCTACAGTCAAAAAAGTGAACCCTATATTTCACTAAAGCCAGCCTTTATTTCAGTTCATGGAATTATTATGTTTGGAGAAAGTTTCTTTTACTCTAATATTTTTCGTATCTTAGTTAAATGAATGACTAGCAAAACGGGAGTAAAATTATACACAAATGGCAGCATATAGATATTTATTAATTTCGTAATTTTTTTCACAAAAGTTCATTATTTCTTTCTTTCTTTCGTTTTTGTTTGTTATTTTTGGTTTTTTTTTTCCCTTAATCATTGATTGTTGTATTTGATTTCATCTTAAAGCGCCCCCGCCCGCCACCCATGCATTGACTAAACTAGCAAGTGTAGGCGTAACCAACAGAGGAAAAGACATGTTTGTCAAATTTATTTTGGCAAGCCCTATAGACTGCAAGATGGTTGTATGACAAAGGGAGCCACCTTGTGCGACTGGCAATTAGCATGCCGCCTTGCATACACAAGGTCGTGGCGTTCGATTCCTGCTTTCGAGCGAACGCGCAAAAAAATATTCAGGCGGTGGATTATCCCACCTCAGTAATGGCCTAGTGACATTCTATCTGAGGGTTTCAAAGCTTCTGCTATAGTGGTCTTCACTGCAATGTGGGAACGCCGTTACGGCGTCGCCTCTATAAAAAGGAGGATCCTTTGTCATGAGCTTTAACATGGAATCGGGGCGGCACTCCAGTGATAAGAGAGAAGTTCACCAATGTGGTATCGAGAATGGACTGAATAGTCATCAAAGTGAGCCTGATACATCGGGCTGCCACCTAACTAACTAACCTAACAATAACAAAACAAACGAAAGATAAAGCAAGTAATATACACGGCAGCTAAAGTTCGGCCCGGCCCGCACATCTTTAATACCCACCACCATGAACCAAATATTTACGGGTTTCCTTTGAAATTTTTCAGGAGGCTTTGAGGACTTAAGGAACTTCCCGAAAGATAAATTTAGAAGCATTTTCACTATGAGCTGAACTATATGCGATTCTGGATTTATAAGACATTTTTTTTTTGAGTTTTAGAGGAATCATTAACATCTCTTGTGAAGTGTGCACGAATTATAAAATAAACGTCCTTGATTTGTAAATCTTAAATCTGTAGAAGTAAAATCTTGAAATTTTACATCTGAGTTCAAGCAATTATTTCATGATCTAGTGCCGCCTTCTACACCTCAAGAACGTGAAGTCGAGTCTATATGGATGCATTAGCCAATATGGACCGCGATAAAAACTTAACTCGATACACGTTTTTTGTCGAGCGCTAAAATACAGAATATTTACAATTCAGGCAATATCAGCATAAAACTTACGTTTCGTAGAAACCAAGAGTTAAATCGGGAGATCGTTCCTATGGGGGTATACTAAAATATGGACGAGCTACTCTCCGTTTTCTCGGCCCACCCTCTTTATGACCCGAAAATACCTCTAGATTTCCAAATTTCAGGCAATAGGATAAAAACTTCGGAGTTCTAGAAGCCAAGAGAGTAAAATCGGGGAAATCTGATCTCATAAATGGGGGGTATACAGAATACTGACTGGCAGATACTCACCAATTCGGCAACCCTCCTTTAATGGTCCTAAAATACCTCTAGATTTTCCAAATTCAGACAAATTGGATAAAAACTACGTTTCTATAAGCTCCAAGACCCAAATCGGTAGGTCCGTTTTATATGGGCGACCATACCAAAGACATGGGACGCGATACTCACACGTCATTTTGGTCCTACAATACTCCTAGATTTCCAATTTCAGGTAAATTGATATAAAAATGCGGTTTTCTATAGCCCAAGAAATAAATCGGGAGATCGGTCTATATGGACTGGATTCACCAAGAATATGAGACCGATACTCACAATTTGGCACACGTATTTGTGTCGCTACAATACCTGCTAGACTTTCCAATGTTCAGGTAAATTGAAGTAAAACACTGGGCGGTTTTCTATAAGCCCAAGAAGTAGAAATCGGGAGATTCGGTCTATATGGGGGCTATACAAAAACATGGGAGCGATTTACTCACCATTTTTTGGCAACACCTCTTTATGGTCATAAAATACCTTCCTAGATTTCACAAATTTCAGGCAAATTGGATTAAAAACCTACTATTTCTGTAAACCCAAACGACCCCAAATCCGGAAGGTCGTTTTATATGGAGACTATATCAAAACACCTGGACGTATAGCCCATGCTTCGAAACTTGACTCTCCCGCCAACAAAAACGCAGTTTGCTGGCCAAAATTTCAGCCACGATTGCTTCATTATTGAAGATCTGCAGCGTGATTAAAACAGACCAGCACAGACGACTGTTATATCAGTCTTAGAACTTTCTCCCTGACATCAAGATATACGTACACTTTATATTAGTGGAAATCGATATTTCGATGTGTTACAAACGGAATGACAAACTTATTATACCGCGTCCACCATTCTAGTGGTGATGGGTATAAAAAGAGGAAGCACGCTCAAATAAACCGCAGGCACATGCCACTCAAATTCGATTGACTTTGGCAAAAGGAACAGATATTGTTTATACGAATTTATTTCGGGCATAAGGCGGCTATCGCTGTATAAACACTTTTTTTGGAAGCGTTCAAGTGTGGTACACTTTTGGGTTTAGTGAAACTGCCTGAATTTATTCTGATAATTTGTTTGATGTTTTGCCTGAAGTAGAGATCGCGACTGAGGAATTGGGCTAATTCCGAAACGTGCGTCCATTTCCAATCATCTGCAGTCTATAGGCTTCGGCCCAAATAAATTTGACAAACATTTATTTTCCTCTGTTGGTTAACTAGCACTTGTAGTTTAGTCAATGGCATGGTTTTAAGCTGGAATTTATGCAAAAACAACAACAATGTATTTATTTCTCTATAATTTGTAACTTTTTTACTACAAAGTGCGCCCATCTTGCACTTCTTATGGCACTAAAGACATTCTGCCAATTTGAACTCGCCAATGTTTTTATCAAACTAAAAAATTTCTTTAAGCAAGTCAAAAAAAAATTTAATTATGTCAAACAATTTTCTTGAATTTGTCGAGAAATATTTACTTATTTTTGTGATATCGACGTGATGTCGGCGTTTGTAGTTAAAAATTTCTAAAGATAATTTAAACAAAAATAAAATAATAATTAAACAAAAATTTTCTTCCTGGTGGGTTCACTGTTTTTTCAGTGTAGGAAATTTATTTTATTCGCTTAACAGCCTTTTTTTTCTTTTGCTATCATAGTCCTTTAACAAATTGTGTTTAACGACAACTTAAATTTCACCAAATTCAAACTCGACTTACCCCATTTCATGAAATGGCCGTTAAAGTAGGAATTAGATATGCTACACCCTAAAAAGTGAAACGCGCCGCAGCCACCGGTGGAAGAAAAGTATGGATAATTTTAGAAAATTTTCAAACTAAAATAGTTTTCTAATTGCAACATGTTAGCAAATTAACGTTCAATACTTTTTGTCAGAATTGGAAGAAAATTTATGTAAAAATAATTAATTTTTTTTCCTTGTTTACGAAATTTCTATGATGTCGAAGAAAAAAATTTGGTTTTAGAAATTTGTTAAAAATGTCTTTAGCGGCCTTATACGAAAGTTCATGAACAGTACAATTTTAGTAATTTTACTACATTTGAGAGACTTATGAACTCGATTTAAGCAAATATTCTGGCCAATTTAGAAGAAAATCATGAAACTATTTTATTAAAACTTGTGCACTATATTTTCTATGCAAACTTTTTTCTTATTTCTTTAGTTCACACATCATTAAAGTTAGCAAAAATATTATTCAAACAGGAACATTTACTCATCCTTAGGTGTGCAAATTTACAGCTAAATCAACTATATCTTCATTGAACTAAAATAAGTCCAGCTTAGCATTTAGAGTCCATTTTTTTCTGGGGTGATGTTTCGAATAAAAAACATCTTTAAAACAAAGTGTCATATCCTATTTTTGAACTTTTTGCTTTGTTACACGGATGAAAAAAAGACGTTTTTCATATGATTTGCCTATAAACATGTATATGTTTTGGAAGCACAAATATTTTAAACACAATATTTTGTGAGTGCAAAGCACTATCAAGTCATAACTAGCATAACATGTCTTGGGACATATAGTTAATATGTTAGAACATATTACTGTTTGCGGACATAAAAATGTTTTGTAAATATAATACTGCCTGGTGCAAACATGATATATTAATTTAGGAAATAGCCTATAACATATATTGTTTAGTAGCTTGGAGCGCTATTTAAACAGGGGATGCGATATTGAATTTTAAGTTGGTGGTTGTTGCTTGTTATTACAAAAATTAACATTTTATTTTTCCTTGTGGGCAATTGATCAGCTACTTTGTTGAGTCCTTACAAACTGGTGGTCCGCTGTTTCGATCCCCGTCCGGCAAAAGGTAAAATTACAAATAAAAGAAAAATCAATACAATGAAATTAATTTCTTCTACAAGCTGTTTGGTATTACAGAAAAGGTGCTAAAGAACAATAAAAAATCTCGTGTGAATGTGTTGTCAGCACTATATTCCAGTTTATATTTTCATAATTCAATTATGGATTGTAAATATATAAATAAATAAGTAAAATTTTTGAGCACCAATATTGTTTGGGAGAACTTTTTTTAACGCATTATTAATATTTTGGCGTGCAAAAATGCTTCCAAACAGTATTATATGGTCACATATATAACCATATTGTCTTTTTGGAAGACAACATTATGAATTTGGATGCAAAAATACAAATGTTTGGAACTTAGACTGACCCAAACATATATTGTTGTTGTTTAGACCAATATGCTTTCAAACATAGCATTAATTATTGGAAAGAGATCAAACATATAAAATGTTTCGGGCAATACCCAACAAATATATATGCTTGAAGCAAAATATGTTTGGGAGTATATGTTTACAGAAGCGGATTTTTTTTTTGAGCGTCGTAGTCAAAGCCACAAAGAAGTCAACAAAATTTAAAGCGTTTCAACTCAAATTGGAAGAAATTTTCAATTATTAAAGCAAGTTACACTAGTCAGAAAAAAATGTTCTTTTATTGGAAGACACGCCGAACTCACTTGACTATTAAGGACAAACGACTTCATTGAAAAGTTATCGACCCCTTCGCGACAAGGAAACAAATCTTTTATAGTCACAGAATTCGTAATTTTCAATGGCCATGAAAATCTTTGGCCTGCATGAAAATATATTTTTCAGTGTAGCCGAGAGATATGTAGTCGATCAATCATCTATTGATCGAGATATATGTTAGCTTTAAAAACAAGTATAATACGGCCGTTACTTGCGCCACAGTGAATGTTCAACCATGAATTTGCGCTTAGCAAGTTCTACAGAAAAACAAATCCACTCTCGAATTACTTCGTTTGTTGGTAAGCAAATTGACCGATGGTATATTATACCGTTCAAAATTGTCTTCTAAAATTCCACATGGAGTTATGTTAAATAAAAAAGGCGATTAAATCCAATATGAGCTCAATTTAAATTCTTAATCGTTTATATAAAACGAAATGTAAAATCTATAGATCAAATACTGCATTGGCTTATATAGGAATTTAATCTGCTCTGTTTTATTTAACATACACGAAAAAAGAAATTTCTTCTCGGCCCAAACGAAATTTTTAGAGCAAACTAAGTTCGTTTCTCATTTGCTTTTTCCTGTATAGAAGTGTATTTGGAACAAAAGTATATAACTTTTTTGTGCATAAACGTTTTATTCTTTCGCAGGATGTAAAACAAAATTTCATAAAGGACTAACTCAAAAAAAACATTGTTTTCTTGGCTAAATTGCTCGATTTTCCCTCAGACATACTTTCTTCACACCCACGAGGTTTTTGAGTTCTTAACACTCTTTTCCTGTGAATACCAACAATGTAGAAGAAATTTATACAAACAACTTATACATTCTTCAAACCTACTCCTTTCTCTCACCATCCTCGGCACCTGGAGCCACCACATCGACACGGCGGCGCGACATCACTTTGTAATATAATCACTGAGCTATGTAAGCTGTTATGGTCCATCAATTAGATAATTAATCCATATAAGTTATAATTTATATAGCCGCATAGCTTGCCGTGTGCACTACGAAGACCGACATAAACAAAGTTTATTTACAGAAACAAACATTTAGTTTGGGCACCGTGTGAGGCAGTGTTGCTACGTCTGACTTCATGGCCCAAGAGTCGGTGGGTTCGATCCCTGTTTCGACAAAGTTTTTTTTTTGTTTTTTTTTACATATATCTCAGATATGTTCGGAAGATTCTCGAAAAAATGTTAACAATACCATTGTAGTATATTAAATTTTGAACTGTAAAATGTGTCCTAGAAGTCAGAAAAAACAGTGTTCGATATTAAACGAAAGGACTGTGTTGTTGTTTCAAAATAAACTTTTTTTATGGAAAAAATAAAATTTTGTAAACAAACGAATATTTTTTGGTGATAAAAGCTTAAAATTTTTCGAAAGCAATTCAAAAAACTGTCTAAACAAAGAGAAAAACGTTTTCGCGTTACCGTTTCCAAACGTTTCTTTTTCTTTGTGTGTAGACTCCATGGGGAATAAATTACAATTTAGATGAACAACGTTGATGACGGCAAGTGCTACCAAAACCCAAGTAATTTCCGAATGTGGATGACTGTCTTTCGTAGAACTTTCTACGCAATCCTACCGGGGTGAGAGGCTAACATAAGATTCTCGTGCTAGGCGGCGCAGAGCTTACGGCCGTATGATACTTTGATTTCATTTGATTTACTTTGAAATTCGAAGGTAGTTATAAGTCAATGAAATGTTGTGGTGAGTAGCAGCCTGCAGTAGTGGAGAGGCCGATGTGAACTTCGTTCAGGCGATCTGAAGCACAAGATTTTCATTTTTCTTGAACTTGGACATTTCCTTAAAAGCTATGCTAAAATTTGGCAGTAATGCGGGTCCATGTTTCGATGTAACCGCATAGACCATCTCCGCGATTTTTGGCTTCTTCTGTATATTTTAATCTCGTAAAAAACTGCGTTTGAAACTTTTTAATTGTCGAAACTGTAGCCTTACATCCACCAAAGCTGGGCGAAATAGGGCTTCAACAACGTCTTCACCTACACCGACGAAAGAAAGTTACCAAATTCTTTTAAGTTAAAATGAACTCATTGTGAGAATAGTTGAACTTCGTAGGTAGCGCCAAAGTACATTTTTATTTGTATTGTGTACGCATGTGATTTTCGTTAAATTAGAGGTAGAATGCATTCCTATTATTACTTTAAACATTTCCTATATTTATCTGTAGCACAAATACTAACAGAATGAACAAAAATTTTAAACTGAATTGAAATTCCATATATGGAATTATTTTATTGAACTGTTTTCATTCCATTTGGACAAATCTTAACAATATTTGTTGTAACCTTTTTACTGTTCAAATTTAGATCTGCTTACCTTCGTTTTTGTAATACAGTTTTCATTTATTTATGTAGGCCATTTTTTTCTTACAATAAAAGCCATTAAAAAATTTATTAGAGCATCGACTGGCCTTGAAATATTAGTTTTATTAATCTCCACGTATTTCCAATTTAACATGTAAATTACCAACTTGTCAACGGTAATGCCTGTCTTCTTTTCCTTTCAACTTCTTAAATAAGATGCTGCGTAACGATTTTTGTCCTCTTTTACAATTTTCAATACGCTACAGGATTATAAAAATCATAAACCAATTTTTTCACAAATAGGTTAGCGCCACTGTATGAATTGTACCTGATAACACTAGTTTACACTCCAAAATGTACCCATTAGATAAAAACAAGGCTTTTTCTTGTGTATTGTTGAGCTGCTGATTCGAAAAAAAATGTTTTAAAAAATTTTTATGGATACCTGCGTTTTTTGAGATATCCCGGTTATTTTTAAATTTTCGCTGGTCTTTTTCAGCTAAACCAGCAATATATCTCGAGTTAGAAACGTGCTCGATTATAACGTTTGTTGATACACACAATGAAAGCGCTATAAGATTACGAATATCGTGTGCTAATCTGGATTGTGATAAGTTAAGTGGGTTACAAAACAATATCAACATGATGAGTTGAGCGTCATTAAATGTGCTTATGAACTTGTGTCATTTCTCGGTCGATTTTTCTTTGTGGTCTTGGTTACTTTACGTTAAAAACGAGTAATCGTCTATCACGAACACGAAGAGAAATAAGTAATTTTATTATTGTCCATATTGTGTTGCTGGGGGGACCGCGCTTACTTTGCCTTTTTGGATCTGGCGGGAAAACGATGCGTTTGTAAAAACACGATTTTTTTTGAAAATTTTGAATTTTCCGCGATTGATATTTTTTTGAACCACCTAAGTTATCACAATCCAAATTGTCCCAACGATTTTTCGTCCATCTTTATAACCTTTCATTTAAGTATCAACAATGTTTATAATAGGACGTTTCTAATGTCGAGATATATTGTGTTAGGTGAAAATAAGACGCGAAAATTTAAAATAACCGGATATCTGCAAAACCGTTTCCACTAAGAAATTTTGTTTTTTAAATTATTTTTCGAATTTCAGCACGTCAAATACAATAAAAGTTGGTTTTTTCCAATGGGTGTATGAAAAAAAATTTTGTAAACCTAGTGTAGATTGATTCCAAAATGAAGCGAATGAAGGGGTTGTTATTCTGTTGCTGTTTTCTTTCTTTCATACGACGCATCACGAACATTGATAGACTTATTGTTTGTTATTTATGTTCAATAATTTTGAAAAAAAAACGAAAATTTCTCAATCTCACTAATTTAAAATATTTATTGTTTTATTTGTTATCTTATTATATTATTTTTACTATATTGATTTTTAACAATCTCTCCGTATATCATAACAACACGATTCCAAACTAAAAAACAAACCACGCGAAAAACATCATCGATTAAGTCCCAGATAAAAAGAAATATAGGAAAAAATTTCCTAATATATTCTAACAAGTGTGTTTCCGTTAAGTTTTGAAGGATTGATATACTTCTTCAGTACGAATGAACTAAAATGTTTCTTTTTTCTATGCCAAGTGTTTGCGTATGTATAGATAAGCTTTCTATAATTAAAGGAAGTTCAGTGTTATCGTTTTATAAGAATATTTACTAAATTTGAGGAAACTTGATTTTAGTTCGGTGTTTGTTTATTTTTACGAATGCTGTTGTTATTCAGAGAATAAAATTTTTCTTGTTCAGCAGTAAATTCTTATACCCAGGCGAAGAAAACAGTATTATAAAATTCCATGCCTTATTTCTAGTTAATGAACTTATTCCTAACTCTTTCATGTTTACGCGAATTTTTTTACTGAAACAAGGTAAATTGTTATTATTTCACACAAAAATTCTAACTTAATGGCAATATAAAATGGCTAATTTTGATAAACCATTTTTTCTTTAGTTTCGAAGGCCACGCTTTTTCTGGGTATAATTTTAAATTGTATAAGATCACTAGATTTTAAAGCAGGATATAGCGACGGAAAAAGAACTTTTCCTTATTTTAAAAGAACGCGCATCTTGCCCGGAATCAATTACCAAAAATCCTATTAAAAGAAGCGTCAAAATTTCTTTGAGAATCCAAGTAAACTTTTTTTTGAGTGTAGTATAATGAAAATCCTTAAAATCTTTTGCTGAGTAAGAAAGCGATATGAAATTTTTAATTTTTTTAATTTATTTTTGTACAACAATATTTTGGCGCTGTAGATTGTTATTACTTAAAATATTCAATGAATCCCGAAAATTTCGGAATTCCCAAAAAAATTCGTGACTCTATATTTTTAAATCTCGAATCCCTAGCCCTAGCTAGACAACAAAGTACAAAAATAGAACAGCAAACACCGACTGCTGTTTTTCTATGTACTTATGTTTTGGGATCAAAAAAAAACGAACATTATACGATTTGCGATTGCGAATATTGGAACATTGGGATATATATCCACTAGAGGTGTGCGCGTGACACGTTCTATTTTTGAATTTTGTGACCTTTGCTGAATCGTGCATGAACGTGAGTCTTTAAAAGTAGTT
>PGFW01015968.1:1444-14915 GCA_003123925.1 Haematobia irritans | reverse complement strand
ACCCATATTACCTAAGCACCACGCACTAATTTCAACTTGGATCGGATGACTTTTTTGCCTCATCCAAGAGGCTCCAGAGTTCAAATCCTGGGGATCGTTTAATATGGGAGCTATAATATAATTATACGAATATGGACCAGCTTTTTCTGGTTGTATTAGAGACCTCATACCCTTCACACCAACGGTAACCAAATTCAATCGGGTAGAGATGAAGTTTGCTCCCTCCAAGACGGTTCCGCGAGGTCAAATCTGGGATCGGTTTAATGGAGCTATTAGTATCGTATGGACCGATATGAACCAGTTTTGCATGGTTGTTTAGAGACCATATAACTAACATCAGCGTACCAATTTCAACCGGATCGGATGAATCTTTTGCCCCTCCAAGAGGCCTCCGGAGGTCAAATCTGGGGAATACTGGTTTATATGGGGGCTATATATACATTATGGACCGATACTGACCAATATTTGCATGGTTGTTAGGAGACGTATATTAGCCACACGTACCAATTTCAACCGGATCGGATGAATTTTGCTGCTCCGAAGGCTCCGCAAGCCAAATTTGGGGATCGGTTTATATGGGGCTATACGTTACAACGTGGCCGATATGGCCCAGTTGTTCAATACCATCCGACCTAACATCAATATCAACTACTTTGTGCCATAGTTTCAATGTCGAAGCATGTTTCAGGTTCGGAAGTTACCGTGATTTCCACGGCACGACAGCCGGCAGACGGAACAGACGGAGGAGATGTCTTAGATCCAGACTCAGAATTTCGGGAACGACCAGCAAGTATATATCTTTATGGGTCTAGAGCATCATTTCGATGTGTTCACAAACGGAATGACGAAAGTTGACTATTACCCCCCATCCTATGGTGGGAGGGTACTAAAAACCAATTGGTCCGCTATCCAAACAACGTACCCATCATCAAATGTTTTTAATGAGAGAGGTCAGCTTTTTTATTAAGTATCTTTTATTATATCTTCCTTTTGTTATTGGTCCAATATACTGTAGGTTTCAAGGGGATAACTATGACAATCAATACCCACATATCTTATACCCACGAGACTGAAACAAGACTTGACTCTGATATTTTACAGACAGTATGGCCAGATGTTCACAATTCTCCAAATCCAAATCCGGCCTCAGATTTATATAACGCGAGATTAGGCATACGTCGACGATCAGAATTGTACGGTATATCATTGTCGGGCTGCGCCGGGCTTAGAGTTGCCCTTCTTCGGTTTCTGTCCATCCTCCAACTAGTCGCGCATCTTCTTTCAAACCTCACAAACATTCGTCACACAGGATCCAGTTGACACTCACGTCTCCGCAACTGTTACATGGCTCAGAAACCTTGGGTAATGGAAGTTACGGTTGTGAATATCTAACAAAAAAAAATATATAGAGTCACAAACCCATCTGTCAAGAATACACTCTCATCCTTCAGATCATCCATAAGGTGTCTGCGATACCATCCATCACGTGAACGATATTGAGAAGAATCGACATTTTCGACCCCATTTTCCTGCTCGATTTAAAAGTTTGACATAAAACTACATTATTTCTACTTCAATTATTTATGTATTCACGCAAATGACATTTAAAATTCCAAACACCATGTCTGCTGTAATGCTATTTAAACTCGTTGGCCACCTAAATGGATCACGTTAAAAAATTTTCCTTACTGGGTTGGTCGTGATCAACTAATTGACCTCCACATTTTTCACAGGAAGGACTCGATTTGGTTGCTACAACCACTTTATTTTGTCATGACACGAAAATTCCTGTTGAAGTCTCCACGTCAAATAGTTACAGTTACGAAAAAATACATGGTAAATACACGAAAATTGGTTAAACAACCTATATTCGTATTAAGATTCGAATGTCTACATTACTACAACCAGAATTCCAACCACTTCTCCTTCTCTGTGTGTACGTAAGACGCCTTCCGATCTTAAGTATACAAATTCCCCTCCTCACGCACTTCATTCTGAGTTCGATTTACGATGTCCGTCTGTCTGTTCACTTAATTTTCTGTGCTAACAAACAGTTCGTCCGATTGTCCCAAATCTTGGCAAAGGGATCCTTATTTTTCCGGCTCAAAACACACACGTGCTATCTTATCTTTGCAACATAAAACATCGCATCAGTGTGCTACTAACTTCTATATACATTATTAAGAATTCTGGTCACAATTGCCGTGTTCTATCACGATTTTCCTTAAAATTTCAAGTTCCCGTAACTTGCCAAAAAAAATTAGCCAAATTGTTCAGATTTGGATATACCGCTCATACTCATATCTTCGACCGATATGTACTTCATACTGTTCCCAGAAGCCAGAATTTTAATTGCCTAATTTGCTTCAATTCTTGTAGCAAGAAGTACAACTCGATACGCCTTCGTCCAAGCGTGCCAAATTTGGTTGAAATCGGTTCCGATTTAAATATAGCTGTCATATATATCTACACATGATTTAGGAGAACGTGATGTAAAATTTCATATTTTACACCCAATTTCTTCGAAATTTTACTCCAATTGACTTTATATTTTACACAGAGAATATATTCAAGATTCTGTTTAAGTGTATTGAATTTGATCCAAATCGCTTCAGATTTACATTCAGCCCTAAATATACATATGTATGTTCCGATTTAGGCAAAAATGGCCATAATACTCATATTTTATACACAACGTCAGCGATGACTTCCTCAAACTTTCCATAGAATTGTTTAAGATTTTAGACTTTCCTTACTTGTTGCTGTTTTTTTAATAACATTGAGCTATCCCACGGCGAAGTGCAACAATTTTTTTCCAAATCGGTTCAGATTTAAATATACGTATGTATGTGGGAACATATATGGGTATCAAGCATTTTTTATTCTACAAAGTGGTGAAATGTATAATGTTTATCTCCCCCTTTTGATGTTAAATATCGGACAGTAAAACAAACTTAATAAATAAGGGGCTTTACATTGTTGTAGCTGGTCTATGTTAATACTTAACACATGACGCCTTAAACTGTTATACTGTGGTATGACAAGCATATTTTCAGGAGTATACATATTTAACCAAATATTAGTTTTTAATTCGAAAGCCTGAATATACACAACGATGAGTAAATCTTTTAATGCCATCTGTATGGATAGCAGTTTTACCGGTTAGATAATATATATTTCGAGCGATTCCAATATGGAGTTTGTGTTATCAACTCAGGTTATGATCAAAGCCATTAGAAGAGGAAGATGGGAAATTCGAAAATTTACAATTTACAACATTTGATAAATAAATGTTTGTTTAGTTGTAATTTTCTATATGTCAAATGTTTAGTAATTAAGGACCGGGAACATTTTCCGGCTCTCCTAAATATGTCATTTTCTGGGGTTATTTCCTCTTATAGTTTTTGTTTGTTTTTCTCTGCGACTATAGGCTTTGAAAGTTGTCCACCCAAGATGTGCTTAAAGTTTTATTTAGAAAAGAAAAAATATTATCATTTGGATTTCTAAGCTGAAATTATTTCGTCAATAAATAGTGTTATTTCCATATGGCAAAATGGAAGTGACAAATTCAATAAATGAAATCTGCATTCAAATTTCTATTTAATGTAACGTAAATTTAAAGCAGGTTTATTTCCCGAAAATAATTTTCACGCTTTTGGCCGAAATAAATACCAAAATCTTTAGGCCAATACCAAAATCTTCAGATAACCCAACTTTTTGGGCTAGATTCATAAAAAAATAATTAATACCGATATGTTTAAATTGTTCATTTTTGATGAGTTCTTCTTTTCACAAAATCGACAATTAAACAAGTTTTGTTTTTGTTCTTACACGGACGAAAAATACTGTTTTTCATATTTTTGGGTGTTTATTGTTCTAATATTTTTAATTTTTTGAGAGCATAATGAAACTAGCGATACACAATGTTTGGGACATATATGTCAATGTGTTAGAAATATTATGTTTGGAACATAAAATTTTTGTAAATATAATATGTTTGGATACAAACATATATTAATTTAGAAAGAGCCTATAAACAAATATATGTTTAGAAAGAGAAACCTAGAGAGTATGCTGCAAGTAAAAGAATGGAGGTAACCAATCGGGGCCTTAGAAATAGATATACCCAAAGAAAATGTCTGTTTTTTTCTACCAGTGTATGCCTAAGGTGAAAATAATATGTTTGAAACAATACAAACAATATTTTGATTGGGCAATCCTGAAAATATATATGCTTGAAGCAGAATGTGATTGGGGTATATGTTACAGAAGCGATTTATTTTTTTAGGGTTTAATGGTGAAGTACCAGTTGCCAATCTGTTTTGTTTTTTCTGAAAGCCCCATATACACCCCTTGCAATATAACCAAGTTTTGTAGGTTTTCAGACATTATACGGAGTACTTAAAACTAAAAAAGAGACACAACCGTTTTTTATACACTCCATAGGGTGGGGATATTTAATTTTGTCGTTCCGTTTGTAACACATCGATATATATGTGAAGACCATCTATAAATATAATTCTGGATGTGTAGTGAAATTCTGAGTCTATCTATCCATATCCGTCTGTTGCAATCACACTAATTTTCGACCTGAAACATGGCATACGTTGTTGTTATTGATGTACGTTGGATTGTATTGCCAATGGGCCATATCGGATCACTTTTACGTATAGTTCGTCCGACCCAGATCATATTCAGATCGCGTTGAAATGTGCACGAACTGATTAGTATATGGCCACTAACCACCATGCAAAAATTTATCTTATATCAGTCCATTATTATATACAGAAACCGATCCAAGATTAGGCTTGCGGATCCTCTAGGAGGAGCAAATTTCATCCGATCCGTTTGAAATTTGGTACGTAATGTTAGTATATGGCCTCTGACAAGCACGCAAAAATTGCTCTATATCGGTTTATAATTACTCTGTTTTAGTCCCTATATAAACCTACAGCACTTGGAGGAGCAAAATTCCATCCGATTTCAAAATTTTATATGTGGTGTTAGTATATGGTACCTAACAACCATTCCAAATTGGTTCATGTCAGTCCATAATTATAATAGCCCACCACAACAAACCCATCCCAATATTCGATTTCCGGAGCTTCCTGGAGGTACAAATTTCATCTGATATGGTTTTAAATTTGGTTTTGTTAGAATATAGCCTGTATTAAATCATGGGAAAAAGACGCATATCGTCCATAATAACATAAAACCCCCAATATAAACGATATCCAGATTTGATATAGGTTTCTGATAAACAAAAATATTTGGAAGTTCTTCAAAGGGCACAACTTTAAAAGCACTTCCAGAAGATGCACTCCCAATGATGTTCTCTATTTTAACTACCCAGGAAGTTCTTTTAATTCAAAATTTTTATAGCATGGTTTTCACACTTTTAATGGGTAATTTTAACTTTTTATACCCTCCCACCATAGGAATGTGGTGCGTATATTAACTTTGTCATTCCGTTTGTAACACATCGAAAATATTGCTCTAAGACCCTTAAAGTATATATATTCTGGGTCGTTGCGTTGAATCCTAGAGTCGATCTGAGCATGTCCGTCCTCGTCCGCGTGCCGTCTGTTGAAATTCACGCCTAATTCCAACGAAACGAAACAACTATCGACTTGAAACTTGGCAACAAGTAGTTGTTATTGATGTAGTCGGATGGTATGAAAATGGGCCATATCGGTCAACTTTTACGTATGGCCCATATAAAACGGACCCCCAATTTAGTTTTGCGAGGCCTCTAAGAGAAGCAAATTTCATCCGATCGACTGAAAGAATTTGGTACATGGTGTTAGTATATGGTCCTCTAACACTCATGCAAAAATGGTCCACATCGGTCCATAATTATAATAGCCCCCATATAAACCGATCCCCAGATTTGGCGTTGCGAGGCCTCTAAGAGAAGTAAATTTCATCCGATGCCGGCTGAAATTTAGTAAGCATGTGTTAGTATATGCCGTCTCTTAGCAACCATGCCAAAAAATTGTCCACATCGGTCCATAAATTATATATACCCCCATATAAACCGATCCCCCGGATTTTGGCTTTGCGAGGCCTCTAAGAGAACAAATTTCATCCGATCAGGCTGAAATTTGGTACATGGTGTTATATATGGTCTCAGCAACAATCATGCAAAAATTGCGTCCCCATCCGTCCATAAATTAATATTATACGCCCCATATAAAACGATCCCCGATTTGACTTTCGAGGCCTTTAAAGAGAAGCAAATTTTCATCCGATCCGGCCTGAAAAGTTTGGTAGCATGGTGTTAGTACATGGTCTCTAACACAACCATGCCAAAAATTGGAACCGCATGCGGTCCATAAATTATATATAGCCCCAATAAAAACCGATCAACAGATTTGAAACCTCGCGGAGCCTCTTGGAAGACCAAATCCATCTGATTCAGTTTGAAATTTGTACGTGTGTATAATATATGGCCTCAACTCCCATGTAAAAATCTGGTCGTATCGTCCATAATTATATATAGCAGAGTAAAGAATTCATTAAAATGGTACAAATCAATTTTAAATTTTGTCGAAAAAAAATGTTAAATCCAATCTGAAAAATTTGTGAATTTTGAAAATTATTTGATGTCAACGTTTCCGACAAGCGTTAGAATCCATTTAAAAATATAAAAAATTATATATTTGACAAATAAATTAAACAGACTTTTTTTACTAGCGCCTCCACTCATAGGATGGGGGGTATATTAACTTTTGTCATTAAATATTGCTCTAAGGACACCATAAAGCATATATATTCTGGGTCGTGGTGAAATTCTTGAGTCAGATTTGAAGCATGTCCTCGTCTGTTGAAATCCACGCTAACTTCCGACAAAACAAGCTATCGACTTGAAACTTTGCACAAGTAGTTGTTATTGATGTAGGTCGGATGCGTATCGCAAATGGGCTATATCGGTCACTTTTTCGTATAGGCCCACCATATAACAGACTACCCAACAATTTGGCTGCAGACCCTCTAAGAGAAGTAAATTTCTTCGCGTATCCGGGTAAAATTTGGTACATGGTGTTAGTATTGGTCCTAACAACCATCGAAAAATTTCGTTCCACATCGGTCATAATTATATATAGCCCCCATATAACCATCCCCACAGATTGACCTCCGGAGCCTCTTCGGAAGACCAAAATTCATCTGATTCAGTTGATATTTGGTACGTGGTGTTATATTATGGCCAAACACCCATGGCAAAAATTGGTCGAAACGTTCATAATTATATATATAGTCCCCATATAAAACCGACCAGATATTGACCTTCGGAGCCCTTGGAAGAGCAAATATTCAAACCGATTCGCGTTGAAATTTGGTACGTCGATGTAGTACATATGGTATCCAACAACCCCGTGCGGTGAATTGTTTCATGATCAGTCCATAAATTATATATTAGCCCCCATATAAAAAGACACCAGATTTGACCCTACGCGTGCCTTTTGGAGAAGGCAAAATTCATCGGGCTGGTTGAAATTTGGTAAACGTGGTTTTACTAATATGTATTTAAACAAACCATGCAAAAAGTAGGTCCATCATAGTCCATAATCATATATATGGCCGCCATATTAAAAACCGATCCCGAGGATTTGGTTTGAAACGCTCTTGAGGAGCAAATATCATCCAGTCCACTTGAAATTTAGGTACATTGTGCTAGTATATTGGCCGTTAACACCATGCCTTTACTAAGTCCATATCGGTCTATAGTTATATATGGCCCTCAAGATAAATCGATCCCCAATCACAAAAAATTGGTCCGATATCAAGTTCATTAATTGTATATAAGGTCCCGCATATAAGCGACCCCCAATAATTTCATTCTGGCTCCCTGCATACCGTGCAAATGTCCATATCGATTCGTACTTATTTGTTAGACATACTACACATACCTTTTTGTCTAATATATACCACGTATGGCTAACTCACAAATTTAGAAAA
This sequence comes from Haematobia irritans, assembly GCA_003123925.1. Lineage (NCBI taxonomy): Eukaryota > Metazoa > Arthropoda > Insecta > Diptera > Muscidae > Haematobia > Haematobia irritans. The sequence goes on along the minus strand of PGFW01015968.1, from coordinate 6,956 downwards.
CGAATGTTAAGAAGTTTTTAAGATCCACAACCGCAATTAATTCGATTAGTGGATGACAAGTTCTTTCCATAGAAGTTTGTACGCAAATAATGGGGAGCGGTACATAAGATGCGCCTGGCCGAACTTACGGCCGTATTTACTTGTTCTAAGTTGAAATACAAATGACATGAATGGAGAGGGGCAAACACGTTGTGAGTTCTGATTTGATTTTTTAATTGTGTTCGTATACAATTTGTATATAACGCCTCTAAATATTGGACCACTATAGTAAGTCACTATGAAAGTGTTAATGATTTCATTGATCGATTATATTTCGAATTTTGTTAAAACATTTCCACGTACTTTTCATATTTTTTTTTTGTTATCCACCAACATTTGCATATTTTTATTTCGCAATTTGATTCCCTAGGAAAAATGTTTAAACATGTAAATATGACATCTCAGTTATGATTAAAAATTCAAAAACAACCTAGAGTTTTTGAAAAAGGGCTGCTCATTTCATTGCACTTGCAGCAGAAAGTGTCATGTCGCCCGCTCTTTTTTAAAAAAGTGCGAGCTCCATGTGTGCTCCGGCCACTCAAATAAAAAAGGTTTTTATGTTTTTACGAGCTCATTTTATTGAGGCAAAATTCACACAAATGCATCAATAACCTTTGTGTTTTAAAAATACTTGTCCGGAAAATATACAATTACATTTTTAGATACTTAAGCAGAAATTTTGAATGGTTTTGTAAACTTTTATTAAAAGTCAAATATTCTTGTTGAGAAAACTGATGTTAAATTAATTGTCAATTACAAAATAAAACTTTTTAGTTTCTAGCATAAACTTATTTAATTGATTTAATCAAATCATTGCGAGCAAATCACTTTCCATGAACGAACGCTTTGTTTGTTCATTTGATGAAAGTTACATTTCCCAGAGCTTCATTAAATGAAACGTAAATACTATGAAACTTTATGTATTAAGCCATTTAGCTTTTAATGGTTCTTGAAACACTTTATTTCTATGATATATGTATGTGCGTGTGTCTAGACATGTATTGTATTGCAGAAAAATGTTTATACTTTTCCTGTCCCCCTTCGCCTTATTTGGCGTAACGGCATATCTATAACCAAGCACATGCAAATAAGAAAACTATGTACCAAAATACGTCGGAATGATCTGTAAGGAAAGAGAGTGTTCATTATGCTCCGCTAAGTCGAAACGCACAAAAACTATTATTTAAATGCTTGAAACTTTTCGTTTGTCAAAATCGCTTTTGAGTTAAATCTTGAAAGGTTAAATTTCAAGTGTACAAGTTAAGGAAAGGTTATAGAGAAATATTTTATTACGGAACGGAGTTGAATGTGTTCATGTATATGCAATTAAATAATTTTTTTAATATCTTAAAAATGCGTCACAAGTTAATAATAACAATATGTCGCTACACTGAAAAACGGCAAGGTTATGGCCTGTTCCAAAAAGATGTTGTCTTTACACTAATTATTTTGGTATTGTAATTCGCGAGCAAAAGAGCGCAGAATTTAAGGACAACAATTCTCTTTTAAATTTTGAGTATTTTGCGTACTTTATTCTAAGAAACAAATTTAAAAATTATTCAATTTTTTCTTATTTTCTTACAAATGCTGTCAAAGTCTTTTAAAAACATTGATGAACGACTTAGATTATGGATTTAAAACAATTAATTAAAAATTAAACATGATATACGACATTTAGATATGAATTACCTCTAGATGTCCAAACTTTAGGAAATCGAAAAAACTACGGTTTCTATAAAGCCCAAGAAAGTAACTCGAGGTAGAATCGTCTTATATGGGGCGTATACCAAAACATGGACTGAAACTCATCCATTTTTGGCACACCTCTTTAATGCGTCCCTAACAATACTCTAGCATTTCCAATTCAGGCAAATTAGATAAATACTACGCTTCTATAAGCCAAGGACCCCAAATTGGGAGACGTCTATATCAAAACATGGACCGATACTCACATTTTTGGCAAAACCTCTCCTATGGTTTCTCAATACCTTAGAATTCAAATTTTCAGGTGAATTGGATTAAAAACTACGCTTTCTATAAGCCGCAAGACCCAAATCGGAGGTCGGTTTACTATGGGGACTATATCAAACTGGACCGATATAGCCCATTCTTTTCGAATCTTGACCTTGCCTGCAGACCATAAGAAGGAGTTTGCTTCAAAATTTCAGCACGATTGCTACCATTATTGCAAGATGATAAGCGTGATTACAACAGAAAGACAGAACAGACGGAAATGGCTACACACGAAAAAAATTCGTAGTTAATCTTAACGCTAAATTTAACTTTTTTTTATTGGAAACAAGATTATTTGCTTGTAAAGTTTTAAATGTTTATTATTTTATCGAATTTTCCAGCCAGCCCTTACTTTTTTAATTGGTATCAAAGTTTTATGAACTAAACGTGAGTATTAAAGCTTTCAATGACCGCAAACATAGTAATTTTTCAATATGAACTAAAAATCAAATGAAGATTTTCGTACGATCTCCAAAAATAGTAAGAATGAACTACTGTATGTTTGAAATGGTCATATTTGGCGCCCAATAATTTTCTTCTATACTTTTAGTAATTTTTCTTCTATGAGAACGATGTAATTTCGTGAACATGCACAGTTAGAAAGTACACAGGACATCAAAATTTCCTGGTTATAACACGCTTTGTGGAAAAATCTCAAATAGTGGAGTAAAATTTAGTTTAAATATTTCGTGCTGGTAAGATCAATTCTTCTTATAATAAAATCAGTTTCAACTTTTTTTTCTGTGTATATGCGTCTTGGAATTTCTCCTGATCAAGAATATACATAACAAGTTGGATGATAATCCGCCATCTGACACATAGATGGAGTCGCTAGTATTAAATGTCATATTATTTTTTATATAGTACAACTTCAAAATGATTTCGTGTTCAAAAATTTGACGTCTGTAAGTCAATTAGTTTGTGAGATAGAGTGTCTTTTGTGAGCAACTTTTGTTTTTGTGAAAAAAAAATGGAATAAAAAGGAATTTTCATGTTTTGATTAAAATATCTGTTTTCTGAAGGAAAAAAATACGGGGAAGCAAAACTTGGCTTGATAAAGTGGTTTTCGCGGACTCTGTCCCAGGGAAATCAACAATAATGATTGGTATGCAAAATTTCAAGGCGGGTTTGAAATGAAGCAGGAGGACGGTGAACGCAGTGGACGCCCGAAAGAGGTGGTTACGAGGAAAAACATCAAAAAAATCCACAAAAATGATTTTGAATGACCGTAAAATGAAGTTGATCGAAATAGCAGAAGCTTTAAAGATATCAAAGGAACGTGTTGGTCCAATATGCATGTCATCAATATTTGCATATGGGAACTCTGTGCAAATGCGTGCCGCGCGAGATCACATTATGGAACCAAAAACGAACACCGTTGTTGGATGATTCTGAGCGGTGTTTGCATCTGTTAACCTGTAACACACCCGAGTTTTTCCGTCGATATGTGGAAATGGATGAAACATGGCTCCAATCACTACACCTCCTGAGCCAATCGACAGTCGCTTGAGTGGACGCGGTTCACCGGTCTTCCTTGAAGCGGTGGAAAGACTCAAAAAGTTCGCTGGAATAATTTTTATCGATATTCTTGAGGAGGAAAAACGCATCAACACAAGTGAACTATTATTGGCGTTAATTGGAGCGTTTGGAAGGTCTAAATCGCGCAAAACGGCCCATATGAAGGAAGAAAAAAGTGCTGTTCCACCAAGACAACGCACCGGTGCCACAAGGCATTGAGAACGATGGCAAAATTCATGAATTTGGGCTTCGAATTGCTTCGCCACCCACCGTATTTCTCCAGACCTGAGCCCGCCGCGACCTTTTTTCTTGTTCTCAGACCTTAAAAGGATGCTCGCAGGGAAATAATTGATGCAATGAAGAGGTGATCGCCGAAAACTGAGGCCTATTTTGTAGGCAAAACGAAAGTATACCACCAAAATGGCTATCAAAAAAAAATTGGAAGGTCGTTATAATGTTGTATCGCTCTTGAAGGGAACTATGTTGAATAATAAAAACGAATTTTGGCAAAAAAATGTGTTGTTCTTTGTTAGAACCAGGGACTTATCAGCCAACCTGTTATATACTTTATATATTCAGAAATCGATATTTCGATATGTTAACAAACGGAATGACAACAACTTATTATAAATCCCCGTCACCATTCTATTGGTGGTGGGTGTATAAAACTAAAACTGGCCGAATAAGCAGAGATAACGAAAGACATCAATACAACCACAGTGAGGGCTAGTCAACTAGGCAGTCCAACATGAAGGAATATGTTAAATGTAAATGTTCGTGATTGGCTTTATGACTTTATATTTGTTATGTTATATGTTATTTTCAGTATGACATTCTTAATAAAATATACCAATTATTTTTAATGTAAACACAAGTAACGTTATTATGCATTTTGCTGGAAGTAAAAAAAAAATGATAGGCGTCTTTAAAATATATATACCTAAGGCGAAACATAATATGTTTGAAACAATACAAGCATATATTTTGTTGACAAATTCTAGGTTAGTTGCAGCCCGATGTATCAGGCTCACTTAAAATATTTCAGTCCATTGTGAATACCACATTGGTGAACTTATTTCTTTATGCACTGAGCTGCTGCTCGATTCTGATGTTAGCTCAATGACAACGGACCTCCTTTTTATAACGAGTCCGAAACGGGCGTTCCACATTAGGCAGTGAAACCACTAAAAGAAGAAGCTTTTTGTAACCTCAGAAATGTCACCAGTATTACTGAAAAACTTTTGGTGTTTCGCGTCCAAAGCAGGGAATCGAAGCCACGACCTTTGTGTATGCAAGTCGTGATGCCAGCGCATTGCAACATGGCTGGCCTTCCCTTGGGCAAATGCCTGAAAATAATATATGCTTGAAGCAGAATGAATATGCTCTCCGCAAAACACATTCTGCTTCAAAATATAATATGCCTGGAAGCAGAGTTTGGAGTAATACATTTACAGAACGCTTTTTAGCGTGTGTACGCGTTCCAATTTCTGGAATCAAGCAAAATTTTGCTTATATGCTAGTTTCGTTTCGAAAAAATTTTTACATAAGTTAGAAACCGCAAAAGGAAGAAAACAGGTTTTTCTAAAGTTTTTTTTTTCAAATGAGTAAAGCGCAAAAAAATTCTGATAATATTATCACCATCTGCATGCAATTAAATAATAAAACCAATGGACGTATGTAAAATTCATTGCATACTGGAACCAAAAAGAAACCTATATCATTCCTTATTGTGCGACAATTTTTTTGCTGGTATATTGAAATAAAGTGTGATATTAATTTCAAAAATAAAGTTCCTAAAAAACATTGCTATGGTTTAGCATGTACGCAAGGTGAATTGCTTACAAATTTAAAAATTAAATAAGTATATACGGCTAAAAAGTTAGAACATGCCGAATCGTATGTACCTCCACAATGGATTGCAAAAAATCTGTGACAGTTTGGG
>PGFW01015967.1:8484-19092 GCA_003123925.1 Haematobia irritans | reverse complement strand
AGTCTTGGGCAAAATCGTGTCACCATAGTGATACGGACTCGTCGTTCCTTTTGTACAAAGGAACTAGTTCCTTCAAATCGTTCCAGCTTTTTATATTTGTCAACACTGTCATCTACTGAAGGCAGACATGACATTGTTTACTTTGTGCAACGAAGTTCGTGGTCAAATGAAAGATACAAAAAATATTAAAAATCGAGTAAAATTATCTAAAATAGTTTATAGAAATATAGGAAGAGAAATAATGAGTGGAAAATTTAAAGAAGTAACTAAACTCATTTCAAGAAATTAAGATTTTTTGTGTATTGTGAAGAGCCGCTAATCAATAATGATTCTATTGATTAGCAGCATACCAATCAATGATTTAATATACATTGTTGTCATATAGCTCAAACAAAAGTCAAAAAATCAAATTGCGATCCGCCGAACTATGGAGCGTAAGTTGAACATAAAACTAAATGACAAAAGAAACGATGAGGACGAAAGATATGGAACTAGTGACAATCGTTCCTTTTAGTGAACCGTTCATTGAACTAGTTCGTTCCGGAACGACACAAGACTAAACCTTGTAGCTTGTCAGCTCTGTTATGCTGCTTAATCTAGAGTTGCTGTGATAATAAACCAGGATCTTCTTAAATTTGATTGTCACATTAAGGGATCTGAGAGAATTTTTTAGTTTTTGGATTATCCGCTCTCCGAAATACTGGTGATATTTCTGAATAGCCGATCGCACTCGGCTATAAAAAGGAGGTCACTTGTCATTGAGCTAAAACATGGATCGGGTAGCAGTCAGCGATAAGAGAGTTCACAATGGACTGAGTAGTCTAAGTGAGACTGAAATGTCGAGCTCCCAATATACCTTGCCTAAACTTTACTGCCAAATTAGGAACATATGAATGATGCTGTAGCATTTCTAACCCAAATTTTGATGGTAGCCAAGCAGGAAGAACAACTTTTTCTTCACCAAGGTGGTCTCTTATTTCCAAATTCGAATCACACCGAATCAATCGAACAGGTTAAATTCTACAATAAGAAACTGCGAATTTTGACTAGTGGCAAAGCGAAGACAATTCTCGCCCATAGGAGTACAATTGCCTACCTTCAAGGTGTCAATTTCTAGAAATGTAATAAACACTTAAATTCTAAGATTTCAGAATTTATGTTCTAAAATTGCAAATTTTATTTCTATAGAAATTTCAATTTATTTTAGATTTTTAAAATTTTATTTCTATGGATATTGACAATATTTATTATTGAAATTTTGTTCAAAATTTTTCTATTTTTCAAAATATTCAAAACACTTGTAAATTATTCTTGAATTGTCAAAATTTAATTTCAATAGAAAATTTATGTGTTAAATTTATTCTATATAGACATTCTTTAAAATTTTATTTGCTAACATAGAAAATTATTATCAAAACTTTTATTCTCTATAATAAAATTTGTTATCAAAATTTTATTTTCTATAGAAAATTTGTGGGGCAAAAGATTTGATTGTGTAATAGAAAAATTTTGTCAAAAAATTTTGTTAGGATCACATATTTATTTCTTCAGAAAATTGGTCAATTTTTATCGAAAATTTTCGAAATTTATTTTTAACAATATTTGTAAAATATTCTATAGATGTCCAAATTTTTATTTGCTATAGAAAATTTTTTGAAAATTTTAGTTCCCATAAATAATTTTTAAAAATTTACTTTTACTTACGCGAAAAGTTTGATCAAAATTTTATTTGCTATATGAAATGTTGTCAAAATTTTTATTTCTATAGGAAATTTTGTGGCAAATTTTATTTCTTATGCATCTATTAAATTTTGTAAATTTATTTCTAATAGAAAATTTGAGTTAAAAACATTTATATCTTGATAGAAAAATTTGTCAAATTTTCATTTCTATGAAAAATTTTGTCAAAATTTTTATCTTCATATAAAAATTGTCAAATTTTTTATTTCTTAGAAAATTATTGTCAAAATATTATTCTTGTAAAATTTTTGTCAACATTTTATTTCTATAGAAAATTTGTCAAACTTTATTTCTATTTAGAATTTTGTCAAACTTTTATTTCTTATAGATTTATGTTTCAAAATATTATTGCTTGGAAAAATTTTGGTCAAATTTTATTTCTATAGAAAGTTTGTTCGAAATTTATTTCTTATAGAAAATTTGTCAATTCTAGAATTTCAAAATATATTTTTTGAATTATTTCTATATGAAATTGTATAAGTCTAAGAAAATTTTATTTTCTATAGAAAATTTTTCTAAATTTTTTTAGTTGTATAGGATAATTTTGTCAACCATTTCTATAGAAAATTTGTCAAAAATTTATTTCTATAGAAAAGTTTTGTCAAATTTTTTATTATCTACCATGTCGAAAATGTTATCAATAAATTTTATATCTATAGAAAAACTTTATCGAAACTTATTTCTTAAGAAAATTTGTCAAAAATTTACTTTCAAAATAGAAAATTGTCGAAAATTTTATTTCAATAGAAAATTTTGTCCAAAATTATAATTGCTATAGAAAATTCTGTCAAAATTTTAGTTTCTATGAGATAATCTTTGTCAAACTTTCAGTTTCTATAGATTAAATTTTTATCAACAATTATATTTCTACCATACCGAAAATTTTTTGTCAAATTTTTTTCTTAGTAAATGTCAAAATTTTATTTCTTGGAAAATTTTTGGCAAAAAAATTTTATTTCCACATAAAGTTTTGTTAAAATTTTAATTTCTTATAGAAAAATTTTGTCAAAAAACTTATGTTCTTTAGAAAAATTTTCAAAAATATTATTTTTTCTATCGAAAATTTTGTCAAATTTTTTCTTTAGAAAATTTTTGTCAAAATTTTATTTCTTTAGAAAATTTTGTCAAATTTTATTTCTATAGAAATTTTTTTTTCAAATAAATATTGCTATGAAAATTTTGTCAGAATTTTATTTCTATAGAAAAGTTTGTAAAATTTTATATTTTATATGAAAATTTGTCAAAATTTTATTTTAAATAGAAAATTTTTGTCAAAATTTATTTCGTATAGAAAATTTTGTCAAAATTTTTATTTCTATATAAATTTTTTCTAATTGTAGTTGTATACGATAAATTTGTCAACCTTTCCTATAGAAAATTTTGTCAGAAAATTTTATTTCTATAGAAAATTTTGTCAAAATTTATGTTCTACCATATCAGATATGTTATCAAAATTTTATTTCTATAGAAAAACTTTAATCAAAACTTAATTTCTTAAGAAAATTTTCAAAAATTTATTTCGTATAGAAGAATTTTGTCAAATTTTCTAGTTTCTATGGATAATTTGACAATATTTTATTCTATAAAAAACTTTGTCAAAATTTTAGTTCTATAGATCATTTTGTCAACATTATATTCTAGATATTGAAAATTTTCTCAAATTTTATTTCTATAGAAATTGTCTTCAAAATTTTAGAATTTTTGTCAAAATATTGATTGTAATGGAAAATTTTTGTCAATAATTTTTTTCTATAGAAAATTTGTCGAAAAATCTATTTCTATAGAAAATTTTTCAAAAATTTTATTTCTATAGAAAATGTTGTCAAAATTGATTTTTTTTTTGCCGAGAATTTTGTCAAATTTTTTTCTATAGAAAATTTCAACAATATTTTATTTCCTATAAAAAAAAATTTTTTTTTTTTTTTTTCTAAAATTGTAGTTGTATAGATAATTTTGTCAACATTGTATTTCTGTAGAAAATTTTGTCAAAATTTTATTTCTATAGAAAATGTCTAAATTTTATTTCTATAGAATTTGTTAAAATTTTATTTCTATAGAAAATGTTGTCAAAAGGTTATTTCTAATAGAAAATTTTGTCAATATTTTTATTTTTATAGATGGGAGAGTATGTTTCGCAAATTTTAGCCAAGAAATTCTATCCAAAAACAATAAAAAATCTATCATTTTGGTAGAATTCCACCATATGTTTGGCAACTGTGATGTAAGGATCGGGGCTGAGTCGAAAAACATTAGTGCCCTTGAATAATAAAGTGTTCATTGATACCCCCTTAAAACACATGATCAGCATCTGACTTTTTTAGCTCCGTTAGAGCTCTCTGAAACAGAAAGGTTCAATTTTTCCTTCCCACAAAGTTAAGATTTTTTTTTCAATGCACTCGAATTAAAAATCGAATCTAAATCGTCCAACATTTTCGTCCTTCGCATGACATTTTTTATCTTTGTTCAAAAAAAAAAAAAAATACTCAGAAGTCATATCAACATTTCAAGCAATGGCTGTTGTCAGACTCTGGACTTTTCTGTATGCAAAATTCTGCGTCCACATAATTTAATAATAAAAAATTGCCCAACAAAGTTTATTTCAATTTTCACGCTCTTAACATTCAGCCTCCTCCCCATACTCATACGCCTAGGAAAAAAAAAGAAGATGGTGCCCAAAATAGAATAATGAATAGACAAAGGGTCGATTCTATTTGTTTGTGGTTTTTTCTTTCCAAAAGAAATCTTCCGTGTGAAGTATAGCAAGCCGTCTGAATTTAATGACAATATTTGTATTTTACGTGGTTTCTGATGCTGGTAAGCAATGGCATTGTGGAGGAGGGAAGGAGGGACATTGTGCATAGAGGATGTATTCAATTTAAAATCAGAATTTTCATTTTATGTATATCTGGTCGTTTTTTTGTGCCCCAGCACCCTGCCTGAACCACGGCCTTTCAATCAATTCGAAAACTTCTTTTGGGTTTTAAGAGTATTTGATATATTTTTTTTTTGTTTGGTGCGAATTCAAGAGACTCCGTGTCTCTTGATGATTCTTATGGATTAAAATTTTAAAGCCTCGCCAAGTGGGATTTCTATACAATTTTGCATAATCAAGCTCATCTGTGACATTCATCAGTAGGTTATGTGATTGTGCTTGTGGGTCTTAGTGTTAATAGAATTTATGTGGGTGTACTGTCGATGGCCTGCTGCTTGCTCAGTTAATGTTTTTCATTAGCTTCTGTTGTTTTTGTTTATAGTTTTCTACTTTATACCCTAGACTTAAATTGAAAACAAAAACGTCTTTTAAGTCTGAGTTTACTTTTGTCTAATGTTTCTATGCATAATTTTTGTATTTCATTGCCCTCTACAATTAGTTTTTGTTTTCTTGTTATTTGTTATTATAATAAAACAAACAAATGATCTAAAATAAAGTTGATTAGCAATGAGCTTAGACGGAATTGTTAATTTGGAAATGGAAAGAAGAGAAAAATAATGTATTTCTCCCTATGTTGGTGGGGTCATTAAAATTATTTCAATTTTATTTTCTAGTCCTGCGAGTTTTGATTTTAAATTTTATTTCTATAGAAAATTTTGCCAAATTTTAACGTCCATAGAAAATTTTATCAAAATTTTAACTTATAGAAAATGTTGTCAAAATTTTATTTCTATGGAGAATTTTTTTCCAAAAATTTTTATTTCTATAAAAAAACTTTGTTCAAAATTTCACTTTCTCTAGAAACTTTTTGTCAACATTTTTATTTCTATAGAAAATTTTTTAGAAATTTTAATTCTATAGAAAATATTCTTAAAATTTTGATTCTATATCAATTTTTCTCAAAATTTTATTTCTATAGAAAATTTTGTCAAAATTATATTCCCATAGAAAATTTTGTCAAAATTTTATTTCTATAGAAAATTTTGTCAAAATTTTATTTCCAATAAAAAATTTGTCAAAAGTTTTATTTCCATAGAAAATTTTCATAAAATTTTATTTCTATAGAAATTTCTTAAAAATTTTATATTCTATGGAAATTTTCTCACCATTTTAATTCTATAGAAAATTTTGTCAAAATTGTAATTTCCTTATAGGAAAAATTTTGGTCAAAAAATTTTTATTTCCATAGAAAATTTCTGTCAAAATGTTTATTCTCGTATATGAAAAATTTTTTAAATTTAATTCTATATAAAACTTTCCCAAAATTTTTTTTTTATAAAATGTTTGTAAATGTTCTCAAAATTTTATTTCTATAGAAAATTTTGCTCAACATTTCTATTAAAATTTTAATTTCCATAGAAATATCAAAAATTATATTCCCATAGAAAATTTTGTCAAAATTATATTCCCATAGAAATTTTTGTCAAATAATTTTTTTTCTATAGAATTTTGTCAAAAATTTTATTTCCAAATAAAAAAGTTTTCTCAAAATTTTTATTTCTATAGAAAAATTTTGCCATTTTTAATCTTCTATAGAAATTTTTGTTCAAAAAGTTATTATTTCTATAGAAATTTTGTCAAAATTTTATTTCTATAGAAATTTTTGTCAAAATTTTATTTCCATAGAAAATTTTGTCAAAATTTTATTTCTTTAAACGATTTTCTCAAAATATTATTTCTATAGAAAATTTTCTCAAAATATTATTTCTATAGAAAGTTTTGTCAAAATTTTATTTATATAGAAAATTTTGTCAAAATTTTTTTAAAATTTTATTTCCATAGAAAATATTATCAAAATTATATTCCCATAGAAAATTTTGTCAAAATTATATTCCCATAGAAAATTTTGTCAAATTTTATTTCTATAGAAAATTTTGTCAAAATTTTATTTCCTTAGAAAATTTTGTCAAAATTTTATTTCCATAGAAAGTTTTCTCAAAATTTTATTTCTATAGAAAATTTTCTTTAAATTTTAATGTCCTTATAAAATTTCTAAATTTTATTTGAGAAAAAAATTTTGTCAAAAGATTTTATTTCTATAGCAAAATTTTTCAAATTTGATTTCATAGAAAATTTTGTCAAATTTTATTTCTATAGAAAATTTTCCCAACAATTTTATTTTCTAATAAAAATTGTCTCAAAATTTTATTTCTATAAAAATTTGTACAATTTTATTTCTATAAGAAAATTTTTGTAAATTTTATTTCTATAGAAAATTTTGTCAAGAAATTTTTTTAAAATTTTAATTTCCATAGAAAATATCAAAATTATATTCCGCATAGAAAATTTTGTCAGATTATATTCCCATAGAAAATTTTGGTCAAAATATTAATTTCTATAGAAAATTTTGTCCCAAAATTTATTTCCCATAGAAAAGTTTTTTTTTCCTCAATAATTTTCTTCTAGTAGAATATTTTCTTCAAAATTTTATTTTTCCTAATAGAAAATTTTTGGGCATTTTAAGCTTTCTTAGAAATTTCAAAATTGTACATTTTAAATGTTTATTTCTAATAGAAATTTTCTCAAAAATTTTAATTTCTTAAAAGATTTTCTCAAAGAATTTATAATCTAAGAAATATGTTTGTCAAAATTTTGATTTCTATAAACGATTTTCTTCTAAAACTATTATTTCTATAGAAAATTTTTGTGCAAAATTTTATTTCTATAGAAATGGTTGTTCACAAATTTTATTTCCTTTAAAAAATTTTTTTTCAAAATTTTTACTTCCAATATAAATTTTGTCAAAGATTTTCAATTTCATGAAATTTTTGTCCAAGATTTTTAACTTCTATAGATTTTTTTATTTTTATTTATTGTTTCATATAGAAAATTTTTGTCAAAATTTTACTTTTCTACTAGTAATTTTTTGTCACCAAATTTTATTTCTGTTTAGGAAAATTTTGTCAATATTTTTTATTTCTATGGTAAAAAAATTTTTTTGAAAATTTCATTTCTGTAGAAAAATTTTTGTCAACAATGATTTATTGTTTAATAAAAAATTTTGTTAAAGATTTTATTCCCTCTTAGAATGATGCTGTCAAAGTTTTAATTTCTATGGACAATTTTGTACAAAAATTTGAGAATTCCGTACCCTATTTTAAAATGATCGAAAAAATTTTTCCCTTAATTTCTTACTTTTTTATCATCAACTCGAAATTCAAATCACCCCCGTTCCATTGGGCTTATTTGGTTTAATTTGTCAACAAATGGTTAATCTTCCTAAAATTACATTTTAGGATCTTGGTGCTATACACGTTGCTCCTCCTGATTATTTTGTTTCGCTTTGCTTTGGTGACTAACTGGGAAGACAATTTAGCTTTAGTTATTATAGTCTGTTTTCACACCCCTCTGTTGGATAGCTAAATAAGCCTCTATTGAAAAATCCTATATCTTGCCAGCCCTACCCACCCCCCATCCTTATTATTTCTGCTAACCCTTGTTGGCACATCTTGTTTTGTTATTTTTTAACCCCCACATATTAATATTAATGGTTTTTAAAAAGAAAAAGAAATATTTCTTTCCTACCATGATTTTTGGATTTTTAAATAATTTTCGCTGTCTATTTACCCATGGCTGGATTTTCTAGCAAATCCCATTCGCCTTACAATATCCACCAGTCCCCCTAGGTCCTAGACGACAAGTGCTTTGTTTTCATCAATTATTGCCCAAGTGAACCCAATTTAAACTATTTACATTTTAAATGGGTTTTATAGCATGTCCTGAGGCGTTATTTTTGAACTTTTTTATAAAAAGAAAGGAAATAAAAAGAAATGCCTGTGAACAAAAATAAATCCTTTGGCCTCTTTTTAAAATGGTAAATTAAGATGTGCCACTCCTGGTGTAATCTTTTTTCAAGTCCACCTCAAGCAGAAAATAATTTCAATAAGTGAGGAACGATCGTGTAATCTGTAAAAATTGGTATAAGTCTTTGGACAAAATTTTCTATAGAATAATAAAATTTTTCTTTAAAGAATTTTAGAAATAAAAATTTTACCAAATTGTTCTTATAAAAATAAAATTTTTGAAAAAATTTTCTAATAGAAATAAAAAATTGACGAATTTTCCCTTAGAAATAAAAATTTTTAAACCAAAAATTTTACTCAAGAAATAAAATTTTGCAAATTTTCTATAGAAATAAAGTTGTTGACGAAAATTTCGTGTCTAATACTAAATTTTGAAAAAACATTTCTATAGAAATAAAAATTTGACAAAAATTTTGCTAATAGCGAAACAATTTAAAATATTTAGCCATAGAAAAAATTTGACAAATTCAATAGAAAAATAAAATTTTGCAACAATTTTCTATAGAATAATTGCGAAGTTTTTTTTATAAGTAATATTTTGGACAAAAATTTTCTATAGAAATAAATTTTAGACAAATATTATATAGAATAAATTTTTTTACAAAAACTTTTTTCTATAGAAATAAAATTTGACAACAAGTTTCTTAAGCAAAACAAAATTTTGAACAAACCTTTTTCTATACGAAATAAATTTGACAAAAAGTTTTCTATAGAATAAAATTATTTGACAAAATTTTTTATAGAATAAAATTTTTGACAGACAAAATTTTTCTAAAGAAAAAATAAGATTTTTGACAAAATTTTCTATAGAAATAAAATTTTGCCAAAATTTCTTATAGAAATAAATATTTGACAACATTGTCCTACAGAAATAAAATTTGACGATCCGAAATTTTTCATTATAGAATAAATTTGTGAACAAGGTTACTTTTCTTCTCGGAGTGTAAGCACAACCTAGAGAATTTTTGTGACCAAATCAGGCAAATGCAGCCGCCTCAATTGCTATTTATCTGTGATTGATATCAACGTGTGTTCCATAAGTAATCAAGGCCCCTTGATACGTGTCATATTTTCGCTTGCCAAGCTAAACCCATCCGACTCACCACTAGATTACTCTGGACGCGTACCATTTAGGCTAAATTCCTTGATCTAGACAAAAGCTGAAGACTAACAAGGTTACTTTTCTTCTCGGAGCCTAAGCACAGCCTAGAGAAATTTTTTGTCCAAATCAGGCAAATGCAGCCTCAATTGCTATTTATCTGTGATTGATGGCAAGGTGTGTTCCATAAGTAATCAAGGCCCCTTGATACATGTCATATTTTCGCTTGCCAAGCTAAACCTATCCGACTCACCACTAGATTACTCTGGACGCATACCATCTAGGCTAAATTCCTTGATCTAGACAAAAGCTGATGTATGTTACTTATAGGGCAACACAAAAATTGATGATTTGTTTGTGCAATATGGGCATAACATCCAGTATGTTCAAATTATACTTCAAAATTGCATGTATAACGACTTTGAAGTTGTATTGGAAGTCCAATGGTCAAAATAACACTGCTGCTGAAATGTTAAAGGATATATAATTATTTTGATATACATTTTTTTACTATTAAAAATCCTTTTAATCCACATGAAATGAATTTTTAATTTAATTTTGAAACAAATGGTTGGCATACCCAATTTATACAAATTGTTGTGCATATTCGGTTAATGAGGTAAATGTGGACTTCTAATTTGACTTGGAAATTGACAGGTGGTAATGCTGATGATAAGCTCATTAAAATGTACCTAGCATTGGGGCTAATTGTTATTCACCTGGGAACTAGATATTATATTCAAATTATGCTTGCAAGAAATACGTCAAACGGATTGTGACAAAACGTTTTGAAGAAGGATTGCCACTTAATGAATAGAGAATGTTCAAATGGAACGATAGATAAAAAACCTTTCTTCATCGAAATTAATAGACCATTAATATCGACTTAGAGCTTTCATCATTACTTTAATCAGAGAAATAAAATTTAGGACAATTTTTTGATTTTTGTCTAGCAACCATTTCTGAAAACTATTTAATGAAGGCGGTCCAGTTCAACGTTTGGCTTATTGATAAAGACCCATATGGGTAATACC
>PGFW01015965.1:0-10030 GCA_003123925.1 Haematobia irritans | reverse complement strand
ACACTAATAAAGCAATTAACCAAATAGAGAATAAATCATTGGTTCTGTTAAAATCTGGATTCCGTGCTAAAGACTGAATTTTTTGAATGACATATTCTGTATCACTTTCTTTTATTGACATTTCGATTATTCTTTGACACATTTCTTTTGTGAGAACCAAGAATCAAGATATTTTCAAAAATTCATCAAACAAAAACAAAATATGTATGTACAAACAAATAATGACAATGTTATTTTATTATCATTAAATAAATCTATACTGATAACGTATAATAGGTTATTAGTCGTTCACTTAAATAGCTCAACGTGTAAAATATTAATCTGGGTGGGGGCCTATCACTACGATTATAAATTGCACACCTGTTTGTTGGGGTGTAGATGCGACGACCACAATGACTCGTAAGGTAAAGGAAATGAGCAATATATTTCGACATATCCTGTTTTGGTTCATAGCACCTTAAAAAAACTTAGCTTATGGGTGTAGCATTGGGACACGAAATCCGATATTCCGGACTGGTACAGAGTGTAATCTATCGCATGCAAGCTACCTATGAATATGAGCTTAATTGTTTTTGTGTTCGTTAAGAATTTTATAAATAATTCATGTATAATTAATTGTTAATTAAATAAAGTGAAAATATTATAATAACGTTATCTATGATCTAAGTTTATATGTTTGTTTGATATGACACAGGGTGTCTCGTTAACGAGTGGCCACTGGCCACTTAGTAGAAGGTAATGCATGTGTAGTCTATTGAGATATACGATTTTGTGTATAAGCGAGCGCATCAAACAAATGTGAACTTCATATGGCACTACAAGCCATTGCGATTCTTTTTATTTCATGGAATTACTATCAACTTTCCTTGATTTTTAAACAATGTTTTGCGTATGTAGTTACAATGAACTAAAAAATGAACCACAAAAATATTTCTTAAAAATTGTAAATTTTACTCAATATTGCGCCATTTTGACTTCGTATGGTACTAACATTTTTTTGAACTCCATTTTCCCCCAAAAAAGAAAATTTTCTTTTAACAACCCAGAAAATACTTGGAAGTTGTCCGAAAAGGCATAACTTAAAAGCGCCTGCCAAAATGTCCTCACCAAAAGTGTCTCTTTATTTTAAATATATACACGCAAAAAAATAATTCTTTTCTCCCAAACGAAATTTTAGACAAACAAAGTTCGTTTCTCATTTGCTTTTCGCTGCAAGGAAGTGTATTTGGAAGAAAATTATATACTTTTTGTGATAAACGTTTATTCTTCTCCAGGATGTAAAAACAATTTCATAAAGACAAACTCAAAAAAAAAAAACTTTGTTTTCTTGCTAATTGCAATTTCCCTCATATCTTTCTCACATCCACGAGGTTTTTTGGTTCTTAAGACCTTTTCCTGTAATACCAACAATGTAGAAGAAATTATACGATTTTATAAATTTAAAATTTTTTTAACTTTCGCCTGGACGGAGAATCGAACCGCGGACCATGCACTTTGTAAGCCAACACATATAAGTTATATTTATATAGCATAGCTTGCGGCGCCCACGAACCGAATAAACAAAGTTTATTTAACAGAAACAAACATTTAGTTTGGCACCGTGGAGCAGTGGTTGCTACTTCCGACTTGCATGCCAAGGGTCGTGGGTTCGATCCCTGCTTCGACAAAAGTTTTTTTTTTGTTTTTTTTTTACATATATTCCAGATATGTTCGGAAGATTCCGAAAAATTTTCAACATTGCATTGTAGTATATTAAATTTTGAACTGTAAAATGTGTCTTATTAAAGACATAAAGTCAGAAAAGAACAGTATTTGATACAAACGAAATGGACTGTGTTGTTGTTTCAAAAATAACTTTTTTTATTGAAAAAATAAAAATTTTGTAACAAACGAATTTTTTTGGTGATAAAAGTTTAAAATTTTCGAAGCAATTTAAAAAACTCTAGCAAAAGAAAAACGTTTTTGGTACACGTTTTCCAAACGTTTTTTTTTTCTTTGCGTGTAGGAAGTTATTTTAACTCAATTTTTTATAACTCGCTTTTCCATATCTTTTATGAGTAATTGTAAATTTTTTGTTTCATATATGGTTTAAAACAGAGTAAGAAAATTGTAAATGGTACAAATTATTTACATTTGTCGAAAAAAAAGGCTTAAACCATTTTAGAAAAATTTCAAATTTTTGAAAATATTCAAACGTTTCAGATAAGCGTTAGAATGCATTAAAAACAAGTATATACGGTCGTAAGTTCAGGCAAGCCGAATCTTATGTACCCTCCACCATGGATTGCGTAGAAATTTCTACTAAAGACTGTTATGGGTTGTGGTAATACCGATGGCAAGGTATCTTAAAACTCCTTAGGTTAGGTTAGGTGGCAGCCCGATGTATCAGGCTCACTTAGACTATTCAGTCCATTGTGAAACCACATTGGTGAACTTCTCCCTTATCACTGAGTGCTGCCCGATTCCATGTTAAGCTCAATGACAAGGGACCTCATTTTAATAGCCGAGTCCGAACGGCGTTCCACATTGCAGTGAAACCACTTAGAGAAGCTTTGAAACCCTCAGAAATGTCACACAATTACTGAGGTGGGATAAATCCAACCGCTGAAAAAACTTTTTGGTGTTCGTCGAAGCAGGAATCGAACCCACGACCTTGTGTATGCAAGGCGGGCATGCTAACCATTGCACCACGGTGGCTCCCTCCTTAACATCGTCGTCTAAATTGGAAGTTAGTCCATACGGAGTATATATTAGACAAAAAAGGCAAAACCTACATAATTCAGTTCTAGGCCAGTATGAGTTTTTGTGCGGTAAAAGAGAGACAGAAGTGAAAAATGGGGGCTATATACAATTATATATATCTGTATCGTCCAATTTTTGTGTGATTAAGTACCAAATCAAAAAGAAATTTGTTCTCCTGGAAGAAAGTAAAAATCTGGGGAATCGGTTATACTGGGGGCTATATATAACTATGGACCGATATGGACTACATTTGCCATGGTTGTTAGCGACCATATACTAACACAACATACCAAATTTCAGCCGAATCGGACGAAATTTTCTACTCCAAGAGGCGCCGGAAGTTAAATCTGGGTATCTGGTAATAGGCGAGCTATATAACAGGTTGGCTGATAAGTCCCCGGTCTGACACATAGATGGCGTCGCTAGTATTAAATGCATATTATTTTTATATAGTACCAACCTTCAAATGATTCGTGTCAAAATTTGACGTCTCTAAGTCAATTAGTTTGTGAGATAGAGGGTCTTTTGTGAAGCAACTTTTGTTATTGTGAAAAAAAATGGAAAAAAGGAATTTCGTCTTTTGATAAAATACTGTTTTCTGAAGGAAAAAAATACGGTGGAAGCAAAAACTTGGCTTGATAATGAGTTTCCGGACTCTGCCCAGGGAAATCAACAATAATTGATTGGTATGCAAAATTCAAGTCCGTGTTGAAAATGAGAACGGAGGACGGTAAACGCAGTGGACGCCCGAAAGAGGTGGTTGCCGACGAAAACATCAAAAAAAAATCCACAAAACGATTTTTGAATGACCGTAAAATGAAGTTGATCGAATAGCAGAAGGCCCTTTAAAGATATCAAAAGGAACGTGTTGTCATATCCTTCCATCAATATTTGGATATGCGAAAAGCTCTATGTCAAAATGGTGCCGCGCGATCTCACATTTTGAAGACCAAAACAACAACCGTGTTGATATTCTGAGCCGTTGTTTTGCAGCTGTTAACATGTAATACAACCCGAGGTTTTTCCGTCGATAATGTGCAATGGATGAAACATGGCTCCATCACATAGCACTCTCTGAGTTCAATCGACGTTCGGCTGAGTGGACAGCGACCGGTGAACGCATCTCCGAAGCGTGGATAAGACTCAAAAGTCCGCCGGCAAAGTAATGGCCTCTTGTTTTTGGGATGGCGCACATGGAATAAATTTTATCGATATCTTTTAGAAGGGAAAAACCAATCAACAAGTGACTAATGGCGTTATTGGAGCGTTTGAAGTCGAAAATCGGGCAATAAACGGTCCCTATATGAAGAAGAAAAAGTGTTGTTCCACCAACAGACATACGCACCCGTGTCTAGAAAGTCATTGAGAACGATGGCAAAAAATTTATGAAATTGGCTTCGAATTACTTCCTCCACCCACCGTATATCTCCGGATCTTTTCTGGCCCCCAGCGACTTTTTTCTTGATTCTCAGACCTCAAACAAGGATGCTCGCAGGGAGAAAAAATTTGGCTGGCAATGAAGAAGGTGATCGCCTGAAACTGAGGCTTAATTTTGAGGCAAACCGGAGGAGTACTACCAAACATGGTAATCGAAAAAATTGAAGGTGGTTAATAATCGTTGTAAATCGTCTCTTGAAGGAATGGAAAATAACGATTTGGAAAGTGGACTTTTATCTTGTTAGCACGGGATATCAGGCCAACCTGTTATAAAATTATGGACCGATATGGACCAATTTTTGCCTGGGATTAGAGACGCATATAACTAATAACCACATACCACGTTTCAACCGATCCTCCAAATAGGATCCGAAGCAAAATCTGGGATAACGTTTAATATGGGGATTTATAATGAAATAATGGAATGGCCATATGACCCGTATTTTGTGCATGGGATATTAGAGGTCAGCATCTAACACTACGTAACCAAATTTCCAGATCCTGTATCAGGATTCAATTTGTTCTCTAAGCCTTCCGCGAAGCCAAATCTGGGGTCGGTTATTATGGGCGGCTATAGTAATTAATGATCGATATGGACCCGATTTTTGTATGGAATAGAGGTCGCATACTAACACTAAGTACCAAAATTAACCGTAATCGGATGACCTATTTGTTCCTACCTATACGGCCTCCGCAATCGCAAATCTGGGGGTCGGGTTATATGGGCTATACGTAATCGTGGTCCGATAATGGCCCATTTGCAGATACCATCTGACCTACATCAAATAATAATACTTGTGCACTGAAAAAAAATATTGTCGTGAATCAAAGATCTTCGTGTCCTTAAATCGAAATAGCAAATTTTGCTAGCATAGAAACGCATTTCTCTAATATAAAAGTTTTTTTTCTCTTGTCCAAAAGTCGATATTTTTTCTTTGCGTGTAGGAAGTTATTTTAACTCAATTTTTTATAACTCGCTTTTCCATATCTTTTATGAGTAATTGTAAATTTTTTGTTTCATATAGGTTTAAAACAGAGTAAGAAATTGTAAATGGTACAAATTATTTACATTTTGTCGAAAAAAAAAGCTTAAACCATTTTAGAAAAATTTCAAATTTTTGAAAATATTCAAACGTTTCAGATAAGCGTTAGAATGCATTAAAAACAAGTATATACGGTCGTAAGTTCAGGCCAAGCCGAATCTTATGTACCCTCACCGATGGATTGCGTAATGAAATTTCTTACTAAAGACTGTTATGGGTTGTGGTAATACCGATTGGCAAGGTAATCTTTAAAAACTTCCGTAGGTTTAGGTTAGGTGGCAGCCCGATGTATCAGGCTCCACTTAGACTATTCAGTCCATTGTGAAACGCACAGTGGTGAACTTCTCCCTTATCACTGAGTGGCTGCCCGATTCGGCATGTTAAGCTCAAATGACAAGGACCTCAAATTTTATAGCCGAGTCCGTAACGGCGTTCCCACATTGCAAGTGAAACCACTTAGAGAATGCTTGAAAAACCCTCAGAAATGTCACCAGCAATTACTGAGGTGGGATAATCCAACCGCTGATAAAAACTTTTGGTTGTTCGGCATCGAAGCAGGAAAATCGAACCCACGACCTTGTGTATGCAAGGCGGGCATGCTAACCATTCACACACGGTGGCTCCCTCGCTAACATCGTCGTCTAAATGGAAGTTAGTCCATTATCGGGAGTAATATTATTAGACAAAAAAGGCAAAACCTACATAAATTCAGTTCTAGGCAGTAATGAGTTTTTGTGCGGTAAAAGAGAGACAGAATGAAGAAATGGGGGCTATTATACAATTATATACTATGCTGTAATCGTCCCAATTTTTGTGTGATTAGTACCAAATCAAAAAGAAATTTGTTCTTCTGGAAAAGTAAAAATCTGGGGATTCGGTTTATCTGGGGGCTCTATATATAACTTGGACCGATATGGACTACATTTGCCATGGTTGTTTAGCGACCGATAAATACTAACACAACATACGCAAAATTTCAGCCGAATACGGACGAAATTTTCTAGCTCCAAGAGGCGCCGGAAAAGTTAAAATCTGGGTAATCTGGTAATCAGGCGAGCTTATATAACAGGTTGGCTGAATAAGTCCCCGGTCCTGACACATAGATGGCGTCGCTAGGTATTCAAGTGCCATATTATTTTTATAAGTACCAACCTTCAAAATGATTCGTGTCTAAAATTGACGTCTCAAGTCAATTAGTTTGTGAAGATAGAGGGTCTTTTGTGAAGCAAGCTTTGTTAATTGATGAAAAAAAATGGAAAAAAGGAATTTCGTCTTTTGATAAAATTACTGGTTTTCTGAAGGGAAAATAATAACGGTGGAAGCAAAAACTTGGCTTGATATATGATTTCCGGACTCTGCCAGGGAAAATCAACAATAATTGATTGAGTATGCAAAATCAATTTCGTGTTGAAAATGAGAACGGAGGACGGTAAACGCAGAGTGGACGCCCGAAAGAGGTTGGTTTGCCGACGAAAACATCAAAAAAATCCCAAAACGATTTTTGAATGACCGTAAAATGAAGTTTGAATCGAGATAGCAGAAGGCCCTTAAGATATCAAAAAGGAACGTGTTGGTCATATCCTTCCATCAATATTTGGATATGCGGAAAAGCTCTATGCAAATGGGTGCCGGCGCGAGCTCACATTTTGAACCAAAAACAGCAACGTGTTTGATGATTCTGAGCGTTGTTTGCAGCTGTTAACTGTAATACACCCGAAGGTTTTTCCGGTCGATATGTGCAATGGATGAAACAATGGCTCCATCAACTACACTCTCTGAGTTCAAGTCGACGGTCGGCATGAGTGGACAGCGACCGGTGAAACGGCATCTCCGAAGCGTGGATAAGACTCAAAAAGTCCGCCTGGCAAAAGTAATGGGCCTCTGTTTTTGGGATGGGCGCGACATGGAATAAATTTTATCGATTATCTTTTTAGAAGGGAAAAACCAAATCAACAAGTGACTATGGGTTAATTGGAGCGTTTGAAGGTCGAAAATCGGGCATAAACGGTCCCTATATGAAGAAGAAAAGAAGTGTTGTTCCACCAAAGAACATACGCACCCGTGTCAGAGTCATTGAGAACGATGGCAAAATTTATGAAATTGGCTCTTCGAAATTAACTTCCCCACCCATCCGTATTCTCCAGATTTTTCTGGCCCCCAGCGACTTTTTCTGTTCTCAGACCTCAAAAAGGATGCTCGCAGGGGAAAAAATTTGTCTGGCAATGAAGAAGGTGATCGCCGAAACTGAGGCCTATTTTGAGGCAAACCGGAGGAGTACTACCAACATGGTAAATCGAAAAAATTGAAGGTTCGTTAATAATCGTTGTATCGCTCTTGAAGGGAAAACTAAGTTGGACTTATTATTGGACTTATCAGGCCAACCTTTATAATTATGGACCGATATGGACCCTAATTTTTGCGCTGTGATTAAGAGACGCATATACTAATAACCACATACCACGTTTCAAACGATTCCTCAATAGGATCGAAGCAAAATCTGGAAATCGCTTTAAATAATGGGGATATTATAATTGATAGATGCCATATAGACTCCGATTTTGGCAATGGGATATTAGAGGTCACATCTACACTACGTACCAAATTTCAGATCCTGTATCGGATGCAATTTGTTCCTCCATAAGCCTCCGCGAAGCCAAATCTGGGGTCGGTTATATGGGGCTTTATGTAATTATGGATCGATATGGACCCGATTTTTGTATTAGTGGTGATGTTGTGGTTGGGGGGGAGTATGGAGGGAGGGGTGTGGGTGGTGTGGGAGGAGTTTGAGGATTGTGTGGTGGTGGATGGCGGATATTGAGGTAATTGGAGGAGGAGGGGGGTTATCTGATGAGGTGGGGTGTATGGTGGGTATTAAAGTCACACAAATTTTCCACCGGCCGGATCGGCTGAAAATTTGTTTCCTCCCTAGAGCTTCCGCAAGCCAAAATGCTGGTGGTCGTTTATATGGGGGCTATACCATAATGTGGTCCGATATGGGCCCATTTGCAATACGCATCTAAGACCTACATCAATAATAATTAAACTTGTGGCCAAGTTTCAAGTCCGATAGATTGTTTGTTCGGATTAGATTTCCACAGACGGACGGACAGCTAGATCGACAGAAGCTAGATCGACCCTCAGATTTTCACCACGCGACCCAGAATATATATTAATACTTTTATGGGGTCGTAGAACAAATATTTCGAATGTTTTACAAAACGAATGACAAAGTCGCTAATTGTGGAGGATATAAAAGTTTTAAAATTTTAAATTATTTTCATTTGGCAAAAATATTCGCAGAAAGTTGGTTAATTTTCAACAAGATTAAAACACCTGAATTTGGTC
This sequence comes from Haematobia irritans, assembly GCA_003123925.1. NCBI lineage: Eukaryota > Metazoa > Arthropoda > Insecta > Diptera > Muscidae > Haematobia > Haematobia irritans. The sequence goes on along the minus strand of PGFW01015965.1, from coordinate 1,463 downwards.
ACACCTTACAACGCAAAGAAAAAAAACTTTGAAAACGTGTACCAGAAAACCGTTTTTCTGGTATTGTTAGAGTTTTTGAAATATGCTGTCGAAAATTTTAACTTTTATCACCAAAAAAATTCGGTTTTGTTACAAAATTTTTATTTTTTTCAAAATAAAGAAAAAGTTTTTTTTGATAACAACAACACAAGTCCCATTTCGTTTATATCAAATCAACTGTCTTTTCTGCTTTAGTTTTAATAAGACCATCTTTACAGTTCAAAATTTAATAATACGTACAAATGTAATGTTTGAAATTTTTCGGAATCTTCCGAAAGTATCGTGGAAATATGTAAAAAACAAGCAAAAAAAAACTTTGCCGAAGCAGGGATCGAACGCACGGACCCTTGGCCATGACGAAGTCGGACGTACACCACTGCTCCACGGTCCAAACTAAAATGTTTGTTTCCTGTTAAATAAACTTTTGTTTATATCGTTCGTGGCGCGCCGCAAAGCTATGCGTATATAAAATATAATATAGTCTGATGGCATACTACAAGCTAGGGTAGTGTGTTGCCATGGCATCCGGGTTCGATTCTCCGTCCAGCGCCGAAAGTAAAAAAAATATTTTAAAAATTTATAAAATCGTATAATTTCTGTCTCATGTTGTAATTCAGGGAAAGGTCGTTAAACCAAATAAAATCCTCGGGATCGTGAGAAAGATATGTAGGACATATTGCAATTAGCAGAAAAAAATAATGTTTTTTGCAGCTGTCGTTTATGAAATTGTTTTTAAGCATCCTGGAAAGAAGATAAACTTTATCACAAAAAGATATATACTTTTCTCCAAATGACACTCACTTACAGCGAAAGCAAATGAAAACGATACTTGGTGTTTGTCTAAAATTTCGTTGGAGAAAAGAATTATTTTTTTGGGGCGTGTAAGAAGTGATTCAAATTCCAGTGCAACAGCTGTTGCACCATACCAAATCATTATTTTTTCATGTACTTTCATAAGGACATAACTCTCGATCTTTTCTTCTATGGACCAAAATGCTTTTCAATTTTTGGAATTAGAAATTCCAAGTTTTTTTATATCCATTAGTATTGGTTTTGATGTGATCTATATATGGGCCAACAATGTATTGAGAAGCTAAATTAGCGACCCTTTTTAATTAATTCGCTTTTTAATTTAAATTATTTTTTCAGTGCAATAGTTTTTTTTCGTAAATTTTGATCCCGGACCTTAAAATTACGAAATTAGAACAAGAAAATATTTTTTGTCATCATCACAGAAATTGATAAGTATCAAATTACCAAAAAGTCAATAAAAACAAGGTAGGAAAGTCCTAAAGTCGGGCGGGGCCCGACTAACTTATACCCTGCACCCACTTTGGATGTAAAATCGGCGAAAGCTATATAATGGGAGATATATCGTAATCTGAACCGATTTCAACCAAATTTGCACGCGTAGCTACAATGAC
>PGFW01015963.1:17450-33315 GCA_003123925.1 Haematobia irritans | reverse complement strand
ATTTACATTTATAACGTTTTATTACTGAGAGAAAATATTGTGAAAATTGCAAAAATCTAAGGTAGCCAATAAAAGAATCTTAGGGACAAAGCCTTGGTATATAAAAGATCAAATGAAAAGACTCTGGTATCACATACACATAGCTTTACCAGTCAGGCTGAATTTTCCTATAGAAAACCATATTCAGCCCGGCGGAATTATTGGTTTCCTATAGAAAACCTTATTCAGCCATGCTGAATTATCGGTTTCTTATAGAAACCTTATTCAGCCAGGCTGAATTATCGGTTTCCTATAGATAATCTTATTCAGCCAGGCTGAAGTAAAGTTTTTCTACAGAAAACCTAATTCAGCCTGGTTGAATTATTGTTTTCCCTTATAAAAAACCTTACTCAGACCAGGCTGGAAGTAGAAAACCGACTAATTTGAGTGGAGGATGAATTAAAAGTTTTTTTTGTTTTTTATAGGAAACTAATTTATTCTAAGCTCACTTAAAGTTTATCTATAAGAAAACCTTATTCAGCTAGCTAAATGTTAAAGTTTGTTCTTATATAAAACTTAAGTCAGCCTGGCTAAAGTAAAAGTTTTTTTTGGTACAGGAAAACTAGTTCAGGTCCAGGTGAAAAAGTGTATCCCATAGCAAACCTATCATAGTGAATGGATGAAGTAATGTTTTTCGTTTAGAAAACCTTATTCGGCTAGGCGAAATTTAAAAAATTTCCTTTAGGAAACCCTACTGAGCCGAGCTGAATTAAGGTTTTCCTAGAGAAAACGCCTATTCCAGCCAGGCTGAATTATAATTTTCCTATTGAAAGAGCTTTACTGAGCGCAAGCCTTATTAAAGTTTTTCGTAGAGAAAACCTTAATTCAGCTAAAAAGCTGAATTTAAAATTTTTCTAAAGAAAAACCTTATTCTGTCAAGCTTGATGTTTTTGTTTAGAAAAGATCTTTATCTTATTAAAAATTCCTATTAGGAAACTCTACTCAGGGAAGCTGAACTAAGTTCTCTAGAGAAGAACCTTAATTCAGCCAGGCTGAAATTTATATGTTTTTCCTATTTGAAAAAACGTAATGAGCCAAATCTGAATTAAAGTTTGTCTATAGAATTAACCTTAGTGCAGTTTAGCCCGAATTTAAAACTTTTCCTTTGTAAGAATAACCTTAGTCAGCTTAAGCTGATTGGAAGTTTCCTAAAGAAAACCTTATCTAACAAGGCTACATTATAAAGTGTTTCCTATAGAAAATCTTATTTAGCCAGCGATGAATTAAAAGTGTTTTTCCTATAGGAAACGCCTACTGTTGCAAGGCTGAATTTAAGTTTTCCCTATAGAAAACCTTATTCAAGCAAAGGCTGAATTAACGTTTTCCCTTAAGAAAACTTATTGCGCCGTTGACTTAAACTTTTTTCCTAAGAGAAAACCTTATACTTTTTAAAGATTTCATATATAAAATCCTATTCAGCTAAGCTGAAAATTAAGTTTTCCTAAAAGAAAAACCTATATTCAGCCAGGCTGAAGTAAAAGTTTGCCTCAACAATTTTGATTTATATAAGAAAATTTTTGTTAAAATTTATTTCCTATAAGATAAATTTTGTCAAAATTATTATTTCTATCGAAAATTTTTTGTCAATAATTTTATTTCTAATAGAAAATTTTGTAAACATTTTATTTATATAGAAGAATTTTGTTAAAACATTTTATTTATATTAGAAACTTTGTCAAAATTTTATCTTCTATCGACAAATTTGGCAAAGTTTTATGTTCTATAGAAATAATTATATCAAATCAATTTTATTTCCTATAGAAGATTTTTGTCGGCACATTTTTATTTCTACAGAAAATTTTGTCAAAATTTGTTTCTAATAAAAAAAAAAAAAAAAACTAAAATAAAAATAAAATAAAATTTTGTCAAAATTTTATTTCTACAGAAAATGTTGTCAAAATTTTATTTCTACAGAAAATTTTGTCAAAATTTTATTTCCGTATATAGAAATTTTTATGCAAAAATTTTGTAAAAAATTTTATTAAAGTTTTTCTATAGAAATTCCTTTAGTGCAGTTTAGGCCCGAATTAAACTTTTCCCTAACATAGAAAACCTTTATTCAAGTAAGCTGAATTAAAGTTTTTGCCTATAAGAATTAAAGTTTTCCTATAAAAAAAACTCTTAAATATTTTTTAAGCTTTTCCTTTGGCAAAACGCTATATTCAGCCTCAAGAAGAATTAAAGTTTTTCCGATAGAAAATCTTAGTTAGCCCAGGATGAGTTAAAGTTTTCCCTATAGGAAAATACCCTACCTTAGCGATTGTCTAAATTAAAGTTTTCCTATAGAAAAAACCTTATCAGCCAGGCTGAAATAATGGTTTTTCCTTTGAGAAAACCTTATTGAGACCGGTCGACTTAAATTTTCCCCTAAGAGAAACTTCTTATTACTTTTTTAAAGATTCTCCTATATAAAATCCTATTCAGCTTAAGGCTTGAATTAAAGTTTCCCCTAAAGAAAACCTTTAATTTAAGCCAGGCCTGAATTAAAGTTTCTCCTAAAAAAGACCCTTAGTTCAGCCCGGCTGACATTAAACCTTGTTTCCTAAAGAAAACCTTATTCCAGCCAATGCTAATTAATCGTTTTCTATATAGAAAACCTTATTCAGCAAGGCTGAATTCAAGTCGGTTCTTGTTCAAATAACTTTATCAGGCCAGGCTGAAGTAAAGTTTTCTCTACGAAAAGACCTTATTTCAGCAATGGTGAATTAAAAAGTTTTTCCTGAACAAAAACTTAATCCAGCCGAAAGCCTGAATTAAAGTTTTTCCTACCGAAAACCTTATTCAGCTAAGGCTAGAATTAAGTTTTCCTATAGGCAGACTCTTATTCAGCCCGGCTAATTTAAGAGCCTTTCAAATAGAAAAAACTTAAATAGCCGACATAAGTTGTCCATAATCCAAGTCAAGTCAGTTTCTCTTCAGTCAGTCTTTGTATTATTGCCGACTAACCATTAGTATAATTCTACCTATCAGTCAATTGCTTGCATTCCGCTAGTAAGATCAGTTTCATCAAAGTCAAATAGAAAAGGGTGCAAAAAAATTCCTAAATGGCCTAGAGTGAAGTCTTTTTGAAAAAGGATATTGCTTTTTCACAATCTAATGTATAGGTTGTTGTTTGTTTGTTATTATCATCCTTGAACGGTATTTTCCCCTTTCTCTATTATCCTCCATCTATGGATTTACTCGTTTTAATTGTCGAACATTTGTGAAAAAATTTGTATATGGGTGGGTTAAAAGGCTCCTAATCCAAGAAACATTTGAGGCCATGCGCCGGAAATTGCCGCCAACACAAAATCACTGTCCTTCTTAAGGTTGGGTATATAAAACTTTGTGTCGTGGTGCCGTTGTTGTGGCCTGCGAGGTGAAAATTAAAGAAGATTCATAGGGCGATTCTGTGCCCAGGAACCATATTCAATCGCGTAAAGTGAGTGTGTGTGTGTTTAAGTTGACTTGCTGCGCTAAGTGGTTTTGAAAAACGTTTTCTGTTTTCCTGGTTAAAGAAGAGCAACGCACATAATTTCAGTTGTTTTGTTGGAGGTTAAAAATGAATGCTGTGGATGATGATGATGAAGATAATGTTTAATTCAAAAACAACTAAAGAAATATTTTTAAAAATAACTAATTATTTGCCATTCATTGCACTATTATCAATTGAGATCAATCAATCACGGTTGCCAAAAAGTAAATCTACCAAATTTAAAAACTCTATTTTGTAGGGAAATTTTCAAGTTTCTATAGATAATTTTTTTCACTGTAATTTTCTTATAGAACGTTTTTTAAAAATAATATTTCTATCGAAAATTATGTTCAAACTTTCCAATTTCTATAAGAAAATTTTGTCAAAATTCTATTTTATAAAATGTAAAATTTGTTTTAAAATTTTAAATTTTCTATAGAAAATTTATTGCCAAAATTTTATTTCTATAATGAAATTTCAAATTTTATTTCTACTAGAAAATTTTTGCAAAATTTTATATCTTATGAAATGTTTTTCGAAAATTTTTTTCTCAAGAAATTTACATAAAAACCTGCAATCATTTTAATATTTATTGAAATTGTTTTTCTAGCAAATTTTATTATCTATATGAAATTTTTGTCAAAATTTATTTCCATAGAAAATTTTTGCATTAAATTTTAATTTCTATAGAAATTTTTTGTCAAATTTTAATTTTTAGAAAATTTTGCAACATTTTTATTTGATAGAAAATTGTTTATCTATAGAATTTTTCAAAATTTCTATTGCATAGAATATTTTTGCAAGAATTTTATTTCTATAGAATCTTAAGTTTTGCAGATATTTTTTCAACAATTTTTTTTCTGATAAAAATAAATAGTTTCAAGAGATTTTTTTCTATAGAAATATCAATTTGCATAAAAATGTTTAATTTCCATAGAAAATTTTTGGACGTCAAATGTTTATAGATTTTTTCCAATTTCTAGAATTCTTTCAGATTTTTTCAAGAAATTTTCAAAATTTTTGTACAAAATTATATATTTTGCAAAATCTGTTATTTTTAGAGAAAAATTTTTTGCAAAATTTTATTTCTAATAGATTTCAAATTTTATTGCTATACAAATGTTGTAATTATTTTTATAGAACATTTTTCAAAATTTATTTCCTCTAGAATATTAAATTTTTCAAAATTTTATGTTCTAATGAATTTTTTTTTTGAAATTTTGTCAAAATATTAGTTTTATATTTCTATACGAAAAAATTTTGTCAAAATTTTATTTCATATGAAAATTTTTCCAAAATTTTATTTTCTATAAAAATTATAACAAATTTTATTTTTAATAGATTTTTTTTCAAATTTTAATACTATAGAATACTTTTGTCACAATTTTATTTCTATAGAATTCTTTTTTCCAACTTTTTTTATAGAAAATTTTGTCAAATTTCATTTCTATAAAAATTTTTGCAAAAATTGTATTTCTATAGAAAAATTTTATGCAAAATTGTGTATTTGCTATAGAAAATTTTTGCAAAATTTTATTTCTATAGAAAATTAATTGCAGAAATTATTATTTTATAGAAATTGTTTCAAATTATATTTCTATAGAATATTTTGTCAAAAATTTTTATTTCTAAGAATTTTTTTTTCTCATTTTTTTTGTAGAAAATTTTGTCAAAATAAAATTATTCTATAGAAATTTCTATAGAAATACAAAGTTTTGCAAATTTTATTTCCATAGAAATTGTTTGCAAAAATTTTATGTTTCTATGAGAAAATTAAATAAAAAATTTTTATTTTAATAGAGAATTTTTTTTTTTTAAATTTTAATACTATAGAATACTTTTTGTCACAATTTTGTATTTCTATAGAAGTTCTTTTTCCATTTTTTTAAATAGAAAATTTTTGTCAAAATTTCATATTCTATAAAAAAAAATTTTTGCAAAAATTTGTATTTCTTATAGAAAATTTTTGCAATAAATTGAGTAATTTCTATAGAAAAATTTTTGCACAAATTTTCTTTCTATAGAAAATTGTAATTTCTGTAGAAAATTTGTGCAAAATTTTATTTCCTAATAGAAAAACTTTTTGCAAAATGTTATTTCTAAATAGAAAATTATAGCAAAATTTTATTTTAATAGAAAATTGTGTTTCAAAAATTTTAATACTATGAATATTTTTGTCAAATTTAGATCTATTGCATATTTAATTCAAAAATTTGTATTTATATAGAAAGTTGTCAAAATTTTAATTTCTATAGAACATTTTTGCAAAATTTTTATTATCGCATAGAAAATTTTTGCACAAATTTTAAATTCTATCGACAAATTTGTCAAAATTTTATTTCTATCAGAAAATTTTGTCAAAATTCCATTTCTTATAAAGAAATGTCTATTGAAAATGTATGTCAAAACTTTAATTCTATTAAGAAAGTCAAAAATGTTACTTCTTTAGAAAAATCTTGTCAAATTTTATTTCTATAGACAATTTTTTTCAAGAAATTTTTATTTCTATCGAAAATTTTGTCAAAATTTTACTTTTATAGAAAAATTATGTCAATTGTATTTCTATAGAAATTTTTGCAAAATTTTAATTTCGCATAGGAAAATTTTGCACACATTTTTAATTTTTTTATCGACAAATTTGTCAACATTTTATTTCTATACAAAATTATTGTCGATTTTATTTCTTTATAAAAAATTTTGTCAAAAATTCCAATTTCCTATCTATAAGAAATTTCTAATTGAAAATTATGTCAAAACTTTAATTCTATAAAAAAGTGCTTGTCAAAATTTTATTTATATAGAAAAGATTTGTCAAAATTGTTACTTCTATAGAAAATTTTGTCAAAATTTTTATTGTTTATCGACAATTTTTTCAAAATTTATTTCTACTTTGAAAATTTTGTCAAAAATTTTAACTTTTTATAGAAAATTATGTCAAAATTTTTATTTCTATAAGAAAATGTTGTCCAAAAATTTTATTTCTAAAATGGAAAAATTTTTGCACAATTTTATTTCCTATGCGACAAATTTGGTCCATAAATTTTATTTTCTATAGAAAAAAGTTGCCAAATTCCATCTTCTATAAGAAATATCTATTGAAACTTATGTCAAGATGTTAATTCTATAAAAAGTTCTTGTCAAAATTTAATTATTATAGACAATTTTGTCAAAAATGTTAAGCTTCTATAGAAAATTTTGTCAAAAATTTTATTTATAGACAATTTTTTCACAACTTTTATTTATATAGATAAATTTTGCCAAAATTTTACTTTTTATAAGAAAATTATGTTAATAATTTATTTCTATTAAGAAATTTTGTTCAAAATTTTATTTTCTCATAAAAAAATTTTTGTCAAAAATTTATTTCTATAAAAAATTTTTGTCAAAAATTTATTTCTATATTCAGCCATGCTGAATTAAAGTTTTCCTATAGCAACGCCTTATTCAGTGCCATGCGTTTCTTTGTAAGAAAACCCTTATTCGAATCTGAAGTAAAGTTTTCCATATAGAAGACCTATTTCTGGGTAGAAAAAGTTTTTTGGCAAAAATTGTATTTCTATAGAAAATTGTTTAAAAACATGTATTTCTATAGAAAATTAATAACAAAATTTATTTTATAGAAGGTTAGGTTTAAGGGGGCGCCCGAATGTATCAGGCTCACTTAGACTATTCAGTCCATTGTGATACCACAGTTGGTTGACCTCGTCTCTATATCACTGAGAGCTGCCCGATTCCATGTTAAGACCTCCTTTTTATAGCCGCAGTCCGAACGGTTCCAAATTGCCAGTGAAAAGCCACTTTAGAGGAAGCTTTGAAACCCGCAGAAATGTCACCAACAGAATTTACTGAGGTGGGATAATCCACCGCTGAAACTTTTTGGTGTTTTCGGGCCGAAGCAGGAAAATCGAACCCACGACCTTGTTGTATGCAAGGCGGGCAATGCCAACCATTGCAAACCAATTTTAATAGAAAATTGTTTCAAATTTTATTTCTATAAAATATTATTATCCAAATATATTTCTGTAGAAATTCTTTTTCGCATTTTTTTTTCTAATAGAAAATTTGTCAACATTTAATTTCTATAAGATTCCCTTTTTTTTCCAAATTTGTTTTTATGAAAATTTTGTCAAAATTTTATTTCTATGAATATTTAGTCCAAAATTTTATTTCTAATGAAAAATTTTATCAAAAATTCTATTTCTATAGAAAATTGTTGCTAAACTTTTATTGTCTAGAGAATTTTTGTCCACAAATTTATTTCTACAGAAAATGTTGAAAAAATAAATTTTATTTCTATAGGAAGATTTTGTCACAAATTTATATTTCCATAGAAAATTTTTTCAGCTAATTTTATTTCTATAAGAAGTGTTTTGGGCCAAAATTTTTAATTTCCAATAGAAATCAATTTTGGCAAACTTTTTATTTATACAGAAAAATTTTTGCAAAATTTTTTATTTCTATAAGAAAAATTTGTCAAAACTTCTGTTGGTCTTTGATGTTCAGCTTAAAACATGCCAATTGACAAAACTACAAAGTAATAGCTTAACCAAGCAGAGGAAAATAAATGTTTTTTTCAAAATTTTAATTTGGACAAAAGCCCTATAGCCTGCCAATATGTTTGGATGGAGCACTTTTTTGGGTTTAAAATTACCACATTCCACATCAGCATCCTCTATTTTGCAGCAAAATCTTATCACACAATTATCAGAATAAATTTCTGGTAGTTCACTAAACCAAAGTTGAACAAACTTGAACCGATTCGCGAAAAAAAGGTTTATGATAGCGGCATTTGCAAGAACATAAATCGAAAAAAAAAAATTTTCTAATAGTAAATTTTTCAATCTAATTTCTTAAAAATTTTTTTGCAACATTTTATTTCGAATAGAAACATTTTGGCGAAACTTTTATTTCTATAGAAAATTTCCAAATTTTATTTTGTATAACAAATTTTTAATTTATTTCTATTATGCGAAAATTTTGTCGCAAAATTTATTATAGGTAGAAAATTTTTGTTGCAAACATCTTTATATTTCTAAAATTTTTCAAAATTATAATTCATAGAAAACTTTTGCACAATTTTTATTTTATAGAAAATTTGTCAAAATTTTTTTTATGTATAAATTTTGTCAAAATTATTTCTATAGAAAATTTTTACAAAATTTTATTCTTAGACAACAATTTTGTCAAAAGTTTATTCTATTAGAATTTGTTGCAAAATTTATCTATAAATTGTCAATTTATTTATATTTAGAAATTTGTTGCAAAATTTTATTTTAAAGTGTAATTTATTAAATTTTTTTACGAAATTTTCATTATTTCAAAAATGTTCGAAATTTTCTGTCAAAATTTTTATTTCTATAGAAAATTTGTTCACAATTTTATTTCTATAAGAAAATTTTTTGAAAATTTAATTTCGCATAGAAAATTTTGTCAAATTTTATTCATAGAAATTTAATATTTTACAAAATTTTTTCAAAATTTTATTCCTATAGAAATTCTTGCAAATTGCTCTAAAATTATTTCTTAACATTTTATTTTAAATTTGAATTTTATTTCTATGAACATTTTGTCAAAAATTTATTTCTTTAGAAAATTTTTGCAAAATTATCTTTATAGAAAATTTTTTCAAAAATTTATTTCCAATAGACGAACTTTTGCCACAATTTTTTTTCTATAGAAAATTTTTTGCAAAAATTTAATATCTATAGAAATTATGTTGCAAAATTTTTATATCTATAGAAAGTGTTGGCAAAATTTTATTTTTATGAAAATCCTTTTTAAAAGTTTATTTCTATAAGATTTTGTCGCCAAATTTTTTTTCTATAGAAAATTTTGTCAGAAATGTTATTTCTGCTGGAAATTTTTGTCAACATTTGATTTCTTATAAGAAAATTTGTGGTCAAAATTTTGATTTCTTTTATAGATTTTTTCCCATTTTTTTTCTATAGAAAGTTTTGTCAAAATTTATTTTGTATAGAAATTTTTGTAAAATTTATTTCTATAGAATTTTTTTTTTCAAGCAGATTTTTATTTCTATAGAAGTTTGTCAACACTTTTATATTTTATAGAACACTAGCGTAAACGGCCGGCCCGCTTCGCTTGCGCCTTCCGAAGGCGTATTTGGAGGAACATTTTTGGCGTTAACTTAGTCCAACTATATCCTTCGTAGGCTGAAAAAACAAAATTCGAGAAGATTTTCAATTCTTTTAAACTAAATCGGACTACTTGATTTTTCGTATATAGTGTAGCAAATACGGCGGGAGAGTGTGTACCCTTCCTTCCAATTTTTTTTAAATAATGTTCTGTATTCAAGTAGTTGGAAACAATGCTATCTACATTTCTTTAGTGAATTTTATGTGTTGGTTTGTCAAGGAAGGTATCCTTCTCCTCAAATATATCTGAAATTAAGCACTAATATTAATATTAACATACAAGGAATTACTGTTTTTCCCATGCCAATAAATCGGAAAAGCAAAAAAAGTGAAGTAAAAAATTTTTTACCACATTAACATTGCTAAAAAGTTGGAAAATGATGCACCCTCTACGTTGGCTGCCAATTTCATGTAAATTTAAGTTCTTTACTAAAAAGAAGTCTGGCAGAAGTCTGTGCAAAAATCATAAAATTATGTACCGAGTTTCCATTTACGGACAGCCCTCTACTTTCAACTTAAGAAAAAAAAAAAAACGGTCAAAAGAGAACCCTCTCTTTACTAAAAAGAAGTCTGGCAGAAGCCTGTCAAAAATCAATAAAAATATTGTTAAACCGAGTTCCCGATTTACGGACAAACCTCTACTTTCAATTTAAGAAAAAAAAAACGGACAAAAGGGAACCCTCTCGCCACCTTCGGCTCCACTCCGACGCAGACATAATCGGAACTATCACGTCCTAATATAATTTCGGCAACTACTCATGGTCATAATAAATTCTATCGAAGTAAAAATCGACAAAGTTTATTTCATTTCCCCTTCCCCGACCAGAATATCGGACAAATCAATATTACAAATTTAAATAATTCATGTATAAATTTTAAATCACCTCCTTTGCCACGATCGCCTGTAAATTTCAAGTAGATCCCGCGAGATGTTTAAGATTTTCCGTCTATTGTTTAAAGGGACGTCACTTTTCCCCGATACAATATCGACATAACACCGTAGTGAATAGCACCCCTAACGCTTCCTGAAAATTTCTTGAAATTTCCTTCAAGTGTTGGGGCAAGGAAGGTTGCCTCTTCGTTCAATACCTTCCCCCATGTCTATGTAAATTTCAAGAAAACTTTAAGAATTTGTTGTTTTTTTTGCAGTTTTTAGAGGAGGACCTCCTCCCGACTAAATATCGGAAAAAGTTGATTGTAAGCGTATCTTTTTGTAAAACGTCCCAGAAAATGTCCAAGCAAATTATAAGGCCTAAAAAGGGCGGCCCTCTCTCCGGCCAAAAATCAAATCAAGGTAATAACTACATGTTGCTTGATCGAAATCTTTGTGAGCAGGATTCGAATTTCATGCTGTTGGTTTGTCTCTGGCTTGGTCTAGAAGTTGTTGCTCTATTTCTATTTCTCTAAAACGCAACTCACGCTATTTCTTTGCGACTCTTATTCCTTCCTTTGTTTTTAGTTTTCTGCGATTTTATAGAAAGTTTCGTAAGAGTTGCCTTTCTTCTTCATTGGCATGAATTTAAAAAATTTATTACAGGAGTTACAGAGTTAGCAGAGAATGTCAAATGGTTAATAATCGAGGTTTATTGCTACACAGTGCTGATTTCACACCTGACTACTTTATCAGTAATAGTTATGAAAGGTAAAATAACAAAGGCCACAATTGTAATAGTTTTTTTAATATCGAAAAAGATACGCGTGTCCGCACTATTTCGGTTTTAAAAAGCAGGTAGAAGATTTCAATAAAACCCGAGAAGAGTAGTACTGTTACCTGTATTTTAACTGTGCTGTAATTATAAAAAAAGTAGAGTAAAGGGATGAGACCCCTCCACGACTAAATTTCGAAAATAATTAGCGTCCCTGGAAAATTTTTAAGTTAATCGGAGAACTTAATGTCCAATTTTCAAAAAAAAATCGGGCAAGGGGAGGTACCCCTCCCGCGACCAAGATACCAACAAATGAGGTACCCATTTTCACCACATGGTCCACCCTTACATTCTGAAAAAGTTCAAAGTAAATCTGTTTGACGTTTTCCGAACTTCAAGCAAATCCGAAAACTTAAAAAAGGGATTGGCAAGGGGGAGGTACCCTCCGGCAAAAGGGTCCCTTCCGTGATGCCAAATTTCAGAAAAATGAAGTTGGCGGATCCTTTGTTGCCATAGTCAGCCCCCAACTTTCACCTGAAAATTTTTAAAGCAAAATCGAAGAACGTAAGTCCAAATTACAAAAGCTGGGCAAGGGGAGGTACCTCTCCACGACCGGATATAAAAAAAGGAGTACCTTTTCCTGACAAATGATCATATTTTACCTTCGTTTCAACCGTCTGCGAGTTTCAAGCCAATCTGAATAACAGGTTAAGTCCAATTCTAAAAAATAAATCGAGCAAGGCGGTTGTAAACCCCCCACCCCCGGGCCGGAAATATAAAATGATTTACCGCTATTTCTACAACATTGATCAATCCTTTACCTCTCTTAAAATTTCCAACATAAGTTCGGTTCAGGCCGTTTTCCGATTTCAAGCAAGCTCTATTTTCAAAAAGTCGCTTAAGGGGGAGGTCCCCCTCCCGATCAAATTTCGAAAAAAAAATTGCGAAATCTTTGTCTAGGGATCACCCCCTACTATCCGCTGAAAAACTTCGTGGCAACTCGGTCAACTTCTGTCCTAATTTTCAAAAAGTCGGACAAAGGGGAGGTTTTCCTCTACCGCGAAAACATATGTCAAAGAAATGAGGTTACCCCTATTTTCAGCACATGAGTACCCCCCACGATCTGCTGAAAAGTTTCAAGTAAATCGGTTCAGCCGTTTTCGCGCCAACCCGGAACATACAAATAAACAAACAAACAAACAAACAAACAAACAAACAAATAAACAAACATAATTTGAATTTTATATATATAGATTTTTCAAAAATTTTTATTTCTATTTAAAAATTTTTTAAAAAAATTTTATTTCTATAGAATTTTTTTCAAGAAAATTTTTTTTCTAAATTTTTACAACTTAATTAATCGAGTTTATTGGACAGATTTAGAATTAAGGAACATGATTATAGAGTCATTGAAAAGGAATAAGCGCCAGATACAAATCTATACTACGCCTGACTGTACATGTTTCGATTTTCTGGCAAAATGAATCTTATCCCACAGCCTTTAGTAAGATCTGGCTGGGAGAGATACTCAAATTTTGGACTGCTTTATGCTAACTCCTTATGGAGAAAACAATTGGGAATTTTGCTCTTACAAATTGAATCATCTTTTTTCTCCGCACTGTACCATCAACTTTGCATATAACTACAAAGTCCCGTTAATCTTAATTATTTATTTCGTTTTGTTATATACGTAAATGCAAACAAACACGAAATTTATTTTTAAGAAAGCTAATTTGTCCATAAAGCTCGATTAATAATTGTAAAATAGGCATAATGCATTTGGATACGTAATTGCCTGTTCAGTAACAGGCTAACATGAAATAATTAATTTTTTTTTCTATAGAAAAAAATTTTATAGCAGAATTTTTTCGCCATGTTTTTTTCTATAGAAAATTTTGTCAAAAATTTTATTTCCCTATAGAAAATTGTTGAAAATTGTTTGTTTTTTATAGAAAAATTGTTTAAAATTTTATGTTCTATAGAAAATGTTTGCCAAATTTATTTCTATGGAAATTTTCGCAAAATTTTTATTTCTTTAAGAAAATTTTTTGCAAAATTTATCTTTATAGTAAATATTTTTTTTCCGAAAAAATTTATTTCCATAGAAAACTTTTGCACAATTTCATTTCTATAGATAATTTTTGCAAAATTTTATTTCTACAAAAAATTTTTGCAAAATTTTTCATGTCTATAGAAATTTTTTGCAAAATTTTATTTTTATAGAAAATTGCTTAAAATTTTTATTGCTATAGATTAATTTTTGTCACATTTTTATTTCTATTGATTTTTTCCAATTTTTATTTTTGGCCATGGAAAATTTTGTCAAAATTAATTTCTTTTTTTGTATAAAAATCTTTGTTGTCAAGATTTTATTATGTTTTATTTGCCTTTTTGCAAAAGTTTATTTGTATAGAAGATTTTTTGTCAAAATTTTTATTTCTATAGAAATTGTTTCCTTCAAATGTTATTTCTATAGACAATTTAGTCAACATTTTATTTTTAGAGAACATTTTCACAAAATTTTATTTCTATTAAATAATTTTTTCAAAATTTTATTTCTATTCAAGATTTTTTCAAATTTTAGTTTCTATAGAAATTGTTTTTCAAAAAATTTTTTATAGAAAAAAATTTCTATTAGATTTTTTTTCGCCAATTTTTTTTCGTATAGTAAATTTTATCAAAATTTTTATTGTATTAAGAAATTTTTGTCAAAATTTTATTTTTGTATAGAAATTTTTTGTCAAAAATTTTATTTCTATAGATTTTTTTTTTTTTTAATTTTATTTCTAATTAAGACAATTTTGTCAACATTTTATTTTTTAAAGGAAACATTTTTCAAAATTTTAATTTCTATTTAAATTTTTTTTTCAAAATTTTATTTTCTTATTAATTTTTTTTCGAAAATTTTAAGTTCTAGGGAAAATTTTTTCAAAAATTATTATTTCTATAGAAAATCTTGGTCAAATTTTAGTGCTTGGTAGAAATTTTGTCAAGAAATTTTATTTCTATGGAAATTGCCCCTCACGAATATAACATCGTATCAAAGAAACACCTGTTACGAAAAGAGTGGGAAAAATGATTTTCATAAAATACATATGAGATGTTTCATTATGTTAGATGAACTTTTATATTTGTTTAAAAATAATTTTGTAAAAAGTGAAGCTCTTTCTTATGGTGTACTCCAAAATGGTTTGAACAACAAACCCTATCACCCATATAACGATGAATGAAGCCGTAAATGTCCAAAAGCAATGTATAAAAAGAGCAACAACTTAATTTAAAAATAATGCCAAAAACACATTCAATACACATCAAACAGCTGCCCTAATTTAAAGCAAATGCCATTAAGGTGTTTTGACCCTTTTTGGTTTTTGTTGTGTTGAGTTGAGCGCTTAGTGGGTGGTAGATTGATGTGGTATAATAGTGTATTTAAAGTTTAAGCTATTACAACTTTGAAAGATCACCGTCCTTACACTAGCCGAATAAAAACCAACTAATGATGATTATAATAGCGGCGAATGAATGATTATTTGACGATGCATCGATATAATAATGTAGTGAAAGAATCTCTCTAAAGACATAACAGACCAAACATGAAAACGTTATGGTTAGTACCAATAGAACTCAATTCTCTAGATAAATTATACTCTCCATTGAGTCGTTAAGGGATTGATAAGGCTCTACACTACAGAGAGCTCTTCACCTAATTAATAGGAGAGCAATATACAATCACATCTTTCACTTTATACTCTCTCTCTCCTCTCTGCTCGTCTCTCCCTTTATCTCCCTTTAGCTATGAGCACTGAGTTTAGAATGGCCCCCCTTAAGACTGAATACTGTTGTGTAGGCCTATGTCGGTGTGTGTCTGTGAGTGCGTGTGAGAAATTTAATGTTTTCTTGCTTTAGGGTAAGAAACCGTAAAACTGTGTTTTTTTAGTTCTATCTCGCGTTAAATGCCATAAGACACAGGAAACGGAAATGAAGGCGTTACAATGCATTTTGTTATAAATTTAGCCACCAAAGAGGATGAGTTTCGGGATCATAAACATGAAGCTTGTTTGCCGTTGTGCTCATAATAATAATGACATCATTTGTTGGCCATATCAACCACAAAACAAAAACCGGAAATCTTTCGAAACTACCCTCATATATTCACTGGACATCATCTCTCAATCATGATGTTCAAAATTTAACAAATCCTTCTGCCTCGTCTTGTCATCACTTTTTTCTTATCCTTCGTTTTATGATGGGGGTCTTTTGTTTGGTCATTTATTTGATGGATTTTAATATTTGCGGCTGGTTATGGGGCAATAAAAATGTATTTAATTTAAAATTTATTAACGCCTTTTTATGATTGATGGTTAACCATGCGTCCTCTTTTGCCCCCTTTCCTACCCTAGTCGTCTGAACATAAAATTCCACTTTATGGTTACAAAACTGGCCACACCTTAGCTAACATACGGTTCGTTGGTGTTTTTTTTTTTTAGAATTCTGTGTTTTTTCGCCAATCGCCTTTTTTGGGGGGAGGTGATGGTTAGACATATTTGATTTCAAATTTATTTTAAGGTATTTTC
>PGFW01015958.1:10447-22516 GCA_003123925.1 Haematobia irritans | reverse complement strand
GGCAAGCCGAGTGTGTATCAGGCTCACTTAGACCTATTCAGTCCATTGTGATACCACAGTGTGAACTTCTCCTCTTATCACTGATGCTGCGCCTATTCATGTGACAGCTCATGACAAGGATGATGTAGAGTTACGCCAGATTTTTAAGTATTTTTATAACCACCATTTCATTAAGCTCTTGTTTGGTTTGGCTATCGAGCCTAAGCAATAAGATATATTTTTACCACTTTAACTGCTTCAAAATTGTTTAAGTTAAAGTTAAGCGGGAGAAAAGATATTGACAGATTAAAGTTTAATGGAGCTACATAAAAATGACGTAATTATGATTTTCTGATTTTCACAGATTCGACAAGGAAACTTTTATGTTATGTAACGTGTGTTCTGCGTAATTTTCAATACTCCTTTATTTTCTTTGCAGTAACGACCCAAAAAGCAATGAAGCACCACCATGAAAGAAACTTGTACACACGAAAAGTTCACGAGAAAATTTTTCCTATTAAAGACTGAGTTTTAAAAATATTCAATTAAAAATTAATTGACTTGAACAAAATTTTCTCAATTTGAACACAAAAATCAATCACAAACAATTAATAGTATCAATATATTTTTTTAATGCGAATCAATTAATTTTTACTTTGAATACTATAACATTTAAAAAATATATTTTATTAAAATTAGAAAATTTTAACAAAAAATAGTTTTACTACATGGCAACATAAGTATAAGTAAATTTGAAATATTTGTTCATAGTTGAAAAAAAAAAATAAAGATCTAAAAAAAAAAAACTTTTTCTGTTAAGAATTTTTTTTGGGATTGTGAAAATTTTTTAAAATGTTTTTATCGCTATGGAAAATTTAATTATTTAGAAAAAATTTGCTTTCCATAAACGAAAATTTAAGAAATTAAATCGTGCGTATACGAAAATTCCCCACTGTGTCCGATTCAGTGGTACTTAGATAGTTTTTGAGCAATATAAAATTGAAATCCCGCCAAGCTTTTGGTTAATCGACCATAGATAATGAGACACAACACAAGGAATGTCTTCAACATTAAACGTAACAGAAGCCAACAAACCTGTGTTTCAAACCCCTACATGGTCTATCATGACTACGAATTTCATCAATTTGCCAATATGGCCGCAGTTACAAAATACAATCACTAGCAACTCACTTAGTTCACAATTTGTTTGATGCACTCACAGAATTAACGTAAATATTCACCTTTTCAGTGGATATTTTGTTGTTGCGGTAGTGGATAACTCTTTGTCCATTTTCGGTTTGGTTTTTATCGACCAGCATTTTTATTCCCCAATTCCAGCCCCCAATTACCTTACTCGGACATCACTGTGATGGGTTTGCCAATACTTTTTTTTATGCATTTGGCCGCATTTAAGCTGCTCAACTGTCAAATGTCATCGCTCTCTACGTGGATATTTCAAATTCTTGTGGGGATATTAGCAAAGAGAATTAAAGCTCCACAATTGCCATGAAAGATAGAAGAAGGAGGCTACAATCATCATCTTAGCGAGGACATTATGTATAAAGTAAAAAAAAGAACACTAATCCCTTAGGTTATTCACACGGTTCTCGCATTTAATAGGAATGCAAATAACCACCACATGCTCTAACAAAACGTGCACCAATAACTGTCGTTTTTTGATATATATTTCAGCGTGTCTTAATAGAAAATGCAAAAATAATAATTCTTAATGGCAGAATTACTTTCTCGGAATTTAATTTCAAGCAGTGCTAACTTATGTAGTATCATAGTAAAGCCGGTAGAATAGTTTAAAGTATTGCATATAAACTTTTTCACAAAATGAACGAAATAATAGCTTGGTCTCTCTTGATAGCTCTACAGGATAACAAAACGGTGAGCCGAATAAAAACCAAACATACTACTCATTATCCACCACATGTCTACAAATGTGCACCAATTAACTTCAGCTTTTTTGTATATTATTTCAGCTGTTAAACAGTCAACAAACAGGAAAAAACAAGTGAACATTCATACATTTTAATGTATGAAGTGCTCAAGTAGTAATAAATGTATAATGCTCCGTCTGTGATTATGTTTAACACATTCCACTTCAAAGTTCATAGCTTTTCAAAAAAATTATGTCACAATAAATTGCTATTGTGAATCGAGGAAACGCTCACTTTATCAACATGCCGATCTGGCAACACCGACCACCGAACACCAGATTCAACGATTTTGCATTGGTTATTACAAATGTTGTCCATTTATTAAAAGAAACCAGCCCTAATATTGATTTTGGATCGTTCTTTGAAATTGCCATTTGTGAAAAACGTTAATTAAGCAAACCGTTTGATATATTTTTCAGTAAGTAATATTGCCGTCTGCTGAATTTGTTGTACAACCAACATGCAAAAATTACGACAATGCTTTGTTTTTTTCTTGGTGTATGAAGAGTTTGTTACTTACTTTTCATCGCATTGAGACTGACCGTAAGTTAGCACAAATTTGCTTCTATTTTGTTTTTCTTTCTTTTTTCTTTTTTGTAAAGCGAAATAATTATCATTCAGAATGAAATTGGAGTGCAGCTAGAAAAATTCAGAGTAACAAGTTCACGATTGTCCAGAAAGATTCAACTCGAAAGAAACAAAAAATTGCAAAATTTGCAACAATCGCTGAATGGTATCGACAGCAATCAACAAAGAATTTTGATTTGTATATACAAATATGTGATGATTTGTTGGCATTAGTGCGCTTATCAATGGTTTCGGCGAGGAAGAACTCGGTCAATATTATTAAGAATTATAAATTCAACCATTGACTGGAGATCTATTAAAAGGTAATGTATCCAATTATAAAACAAACATCCATCGTATTATAGAACTGCACAAGAATTAGTTTTACAAGTAAATTATAGTACGGAAATAGTGCATTGCACATTTCAACTTACACGGAAATGAGGATATTCCAATCCAACTCCAATTACTTTTGTGGGATATATTGCCATTTGGCATGGCGTAGGTGTATGAATGCCTGAAACTATCTCTCATAAAGAAGATTTATAGATTCCATAAGTAATGATCTGTTTCTCTTCAGATAAACAAAATGTGTCAGTTCCAAGAATTATTTTTTAATATTTCGTTTTCTCAATTTTTTCGAAAAGACACAATTCCAACATTATTAATTGCCGGCATTTATTTGTTTCGTTCCATACAACTCTTAGAAAAATATGTTATTCATATGTTCCGATATAAACAAAATGTGTTCGGGCACAATTTTAAAACACATACTACTTTAAAGATGCCAACAGTTAAGTTCCTAAAACTAAGACTTAAATGTTTTGGGACATCTATCGTTAAGATATTGTCGTAGATATATTTGTTTGGGGCATGAAATGTTTCATAAAAATCATATGTATGATGCAAACACTGTATATAATTTACAAAATTTCGACTAAACATACATTATGTTGTGACTATTTTATTCAAGTCAGACAAGGAGATGGGAAAGCCGCGAGAAGTTGACAAAAGCGATTCAACATTAACACAGCAAAGAATCAAAAGAGAAACAGATTTCTATGAAACCCTTTGTATGTTGTTTCGAGAACAACTGGTTTTGATAAACGCCAAAATTTGATATGCTTAAGTTAATATTATTTAATTTGAATTAAAGAGAATAGAACATTCGGACGAACCAAGAGAATAGACATTAAAAAACAGCACTTGCTTGTTTTCGCCGTGAGAGCAGCATTTTATGTTTTATATGTGTGACATGTGTTTGTTATCATTTTGCATTATCGGCACAATTTTTTCTTTGGTTCGTTTAAAAGGATGCAGGAGTCTTCATAAAAATTAAACGAAGGCCACTATACTCTTTTTACAGTTGCGAACCAGTCAAATTGAAATTAAGGAGGAAACAGTATGAAAAATTACACAGTTAAAATGTATAAAAAAACAAAGTTTAGTTACCTCTTTATTAATAAGTAGTCCACGAGGGTGACGGACCAACTTCAAATATAAAAGCGAGCATTAAGTTTTCGAGTTTTGCCAGCATAAAACCAATTTACAAAAGTTGATTTTTCTTTAAAATGAATCATTAAAGAGAAAATAAAAAGGATTTTAGAGCCGATGGTGTTAAATGTTCAGTAAAAAAAACTGTTCACGCCTTAAATAACATCTTATGTTTGTTTATAGTTATAAAATAGCTATAATTTATGTTTATACTCGGACTCCACCATTCTATCTTTTAGAGTTTTTTTTGAATCCTCTCCAGAATTTTAAAGTTTTGTACCCAAAAACAGTTTTTCTGTTACAAAATTGTTATTTTGCCAATAAAAAACAATAATTCATGTGTATCCAAGAAAATCAAATGCCAGATTTGTATTTATCAAACGCAACTGTTATGACTATAAATCTTTTAATTTAACACACATTTCGAAGTTTAATGTATAAAAATTATAATTATAGTATAAATATAAATGCGCTAAATTAAAAAAAAAAACCAATGGTGTTCGGTCGGAGCAGGGCATTGAACACGGACCCAATTGCATGCAAAGGCAGACATGCTCTAACCACGCTCACGTGGCAAACAAATGTAGTGTTTCTGTTAATTAATTATTATGTTTGCCATGGGGCTGCGTGGGCGCCTGCAACTTATGTACTAATATAAATGATAACTTATTAACGATTTATTTTTATCTGCCTGGTGACATATAACAGCTACTTAGCCCAGTGGATAGTGTGTTGGCTTACAAACTGTCATGCGTCCTACGGTTCGATTCTCCGATTGGCAGGCGAAACTGTAAAATTTAAATAATTTATAAAAGGAATAACTTTCTTAACATTATTTGTATACAGAAAAAGGTGCCCAAGAAACTTAAAGATATATTCGACGTGAGAATACGAGTATGTTAGGGACATGGAGCACAATTCGTCTTTGGGAAAATTCTTCCAAGCATATATATTTTTGGCTCAAATGCTTCCAAACATATAATATTGTTCAACATAAAACAAATATGTTAATTGTTTCGGCAGTAGTTCCAATAAATATATTGTTCCTGCAAATATGTTTGGAACATATGTTAAAAGGAGCGATTTTCTTTTTTTTTTTGAGAAGTGGAAATCCGGCTAAAGGTGTAGCATTTCGTTATTTTCGGGATTGGGTGACATATTTTACGCGGCTGATATCTATGATTCAAGTACAATATGAGTCATCGTACTGCGATATACTCTCTCGTGAGATACTCTCTCTCATTCTACTGATTATATTAGAACAAGTTATATCTCAAAAACAAGAATTTGCCTCCTGATCAAATATAGCTACCAAACATATGTGCTTCAAGCATACTAACATTCAGAATTTGTTGTAAATCAAAAAATGTTAATTATGAATTCAATATGAGTACGGATATCTGCGATATACTCTCTCCGTGAGTACTTCCCTTTCATTCTCTACTTTATATTAGAACAAGTACAATCCTCAAAAAACAAAATTGTTGTACCTGTGGCAACATATTTATGACTCACCTAAAACATATTTTATTAAGGCTCCGAATATCAAATTTATGTGTAAATTGGAATAAATATTAGATTAAGCAAATAAAATATTTTGATGTTGCTTGAATTCAAAACTCATTTATCACAATAAAAAATATTGTCTCTCAAGCAGAGCACATTCTATTTAATTTTCTCACTGTGTTACGTGACTGTCTTTCGTATTCTATCTCCACCGCCATTTAACAATAATGTTTATGACTAAATTTCCAAAATTAATGATATGTGTTGCATCCAAAGATATATAGTATCTTAAAGAAAAGTGTAATATCCCAAACAAATAAATGTTCTAAGTTCAAGCATTAGATTTTATCATGAACCAATTTTTACTTGGTAATTAAATTAACCAGAAGTGAAATATTTAGGGATCGGTTATTATTAGAAGGTGTGCAAGTGACATGCGTGAATCACGTTGGTCCTTGTGAACAAAATCTGAAGCACTCTCGGAATGTGGTATTACGTGTGAATGGGGACTGTACAAATACGCGTTGAGCATATTCGCGTCGAATGTGCGTGAAGAAAATTTCTACAAAATCACGTCGACGAAAAATCAAGAATTAATATCTTACCCGTATTGTTATTAAATTAATTTAAGCTAGTCCTCGAACTATATGTATGTCACTTGAATTTTGTTACCTGTTGCTCAAATCGTTTGGAAATGGTCGAATTTCTGTGAATGGGCAATGAGCAATGAGTCTTTAAAAATAGATTCGTGAGTGATACTGGTTTTTATATACGTGCATGTGCGGAGGTGTGAGTGGCTACACACGTCTCTGTGCGTGAGCGGTGCAGTGAATAAACATTTTGCTTCGGTGAATGTGCGGTGAGTATGAGTGAAATTCTACTCACTAATGCACACTCTATCTTAATTATATTATGAACCGAACGGAATGACAAAGTTATACACCAATTTACTAAATGATGTAACATGATTAAAAATAAATTAATTTATTTTTACTGTCCGATATTTTTTAAAAATAAATAATTTTTTCTGTTGTTGAAGGAAATACCTACTTTGAATATGAAAAAAAATCTTAACATACTTAGGCTAATACGAAGTTTCAATACAGACACAGTGTTAAATAAGAAGGTACTCCATTTTTAGAGAAATACTTAACATATTTTGTCGCGAATTTTAGAATTTAGTAAATTGTATTTTATTTTATTTTAATTTTTACTGTTAATTGCAATAAACAAAACTAATTTTAAAAAATTAACCAATTTTTTGCATAATTTGCGGCCAAATTTAACACAATTTTATGAATAAAATAAAGTAAAATTTTGGCTATAGAAATCGTTCAGTCCGTCTTTTTTCGAGGAGGTATTATAAGACTTTGAAACCACTATAGAACTTGAGAGTTTGAGAATCTGAAAAAATCTGCTACTTAAGTGTAAGTTTTTGTCATGATTGTACCATGTCTCTAAGTCAATAGTGTACAATGTTAATGTTAATTTATACTGCGCAGATCGCGGTTGGATTTTTTGAGGTAATGATTTTTGGATATCTTTATTGATTTGGCATTTAGTATGACAGCGCTGTTCGCAGTCTTGCTGATCTATTGGGCTTGCCGCATCCACAATACTTTAATGATATTTACAATCATAAAAGTTACTCAGTAATCTGTCAAAAACATTTGTGCCCAAAATGAATGACATGCCAAAACATTAAACTAAAACAACTTATTTAGCTTTTCCTGGTGTGATGTTTGCGTTATCTGAAAGCGTAGCACTTTGTAAGAGTCGTTTGAGTGATTGTCGCATACTAATGTAAACAAAGGTAGACAGCATTCCATCTTTCCTTAGGCCTTATTATTTTTTATTATTATTAATTGTTAAAAAATAATCTTTCCATATACAAAGATTAATAGAATAAAACTTGATTCAATTGTCAAAATGTTAAACGTTTCAAAGGCTAGCACCAAAAAAAGGTCGAACTGTTTTATAGGAAGAATAGGACTACCCTCCACACGAAAATTAACTAAATTTTTGATTCCAACATTTTGAAGATTTGCACAAAAGCGTTGGTTAAAACCAGGTATTTTTACATGCCCTGTTGTACTTTTTACTGACAGTTCACGAATTACATCCTCATAGGAAGAAAAAATTAACTAAAAGTTAAGAAGAAAATCATTGCCCGAATCAGAACCATTTTAAACAGTAGTTCGATTCTTACGTAATTTTGAATCGTACGAAAATCTTCTTTTTACTTTAGTTCATATTGAACTTATGTGTACGGCATTTAAAACTTATACCACGTTTGGTTCATAAAAATTTTTGAGCAACATATGTACGTAAAAAAAGATAAGATTCATTAAGCTTGTGGAAAATTTCGATTAAAAATAATAAAATTTAAACTACTAGCAAAAATAAAGATTTTTTTCAGAAATAATAGTTAAATTTTAGAGTTAGTTTAAACTACGGAAATTTTTTTGATGCTGTCTATAGAGACAGTTTTTACATGGAACTATGACATAATCTGTACTTGTGAAGTAGAGTTACAATGCTCATAGAAAAACAAATTTGTTGATTCAATAAAATTTTTTGCCAATCCGACAAAATTCGATGTACATTAAAATTTATGAGATAACTAAAAATTTAGGGCCACTACCAGACTACTTTGGCAATTCACAAACAACTAATCACTTCATTCATGTTGTTAAAGAAACTAACTATTATTTGTCTCACAAACCAATGCTTGAAAAATTTAAAGAAACCATCCGGTTGGAATTTCATTTAAGATTTATATTGTATTCATATCTATATAATATTTTTTGCGTTTGAATTATTTACTTTAAACAAATTGTGAGTCTGAGATCCACGCAAAAAAAAAAAAAAAATTAATTAATAATAATAATTGTAAAAATGTCTACAAGTACTGGTCCTTTGGGAATTGTCCTATTGGATATGTTATTCTGATTGAGAAATATCTTTATTTTTAAACTTTTTAGAGTTAATCTAATATAACAAAACGACAAATTATTGTTGTCATATGACTAAGGTTAGTCCCTAGCAAACAAAATTTCCTTTAATTAAACTGATACAAATCTGCTAACCACAATCAATTACTACACGGACAATTTGTTGTACCAAGTTTGCTCCACACTGCTATTCTATATCAACCATCAAACAAGAGTATATATTAATAATTAAAATGGCTGCGTCTGCCACTATCAATCTTGTTGTTGTATTCGATTCTCTGGTGTGTGTTAGTACCAATTCCAGAATTTACTTAAAGTTCTTACAAAATCCTTCAAATCGGGATTAATTTTTTTAAAGTTAAAGAGAAGCCGTTGGTCTGTCTAAGCTTTATACAGTGTAATTCAAATTCTACATTAGTTTTGTTAGCGAAATCCGGTATATATCTGGCAATTTGAAAAGGGCCTGTTTTTTGACCCCTATTTTTACTTTTTACACACAAAGAAACGTGCCGTTATAACTACCTCCTGCTTTGTAGAACTGTAGTTAAAAGGCCTTCAAATTGCAGTGATCACTAGTTACAGCCGCTGGTAGCCAGTTGTTGAGCGTTTGTTGATGTTATAAGAATGGAGTTGGCTTTGAATAACCAGTCCTCACAGGAAAAAAACTATCGCTGGTAATAAACAAGAGCAGGCAAGATATGAAAACAAACCGGTTCTCCTAACCTCAGGTACAACGACCGCAAAAAAGTGCAAGACATTTCAGACACACTTTTGTAGAAAAAAGAAAAATCAGTAGAAAATAGGCAAAGAACGAAATAAACACAAAGGACATTAAGAATATGTCATAGTTTAAAGTTTGTCGCTCTTCCTATTCCCGCATTAGTTTTTCTTGAACAAACCGCTCTTGTAAACAAAACATTAAGACCGGCTCAAGACGCCTGTCAACAACAGCACCACAACTTCACTGGTCTAGTCCTATGTAATAGCTAGCGATAATGAATAAAACTAGCTATCGAGAGAGTAAACGAATACTGTGTAAACTTCTGGATTGTTTTACCACAAATTTGTAGATTTCTAATTTGAATCGAAGACCATTATATAGAGGTTGATTGAATATTTATTCGTTATCAAATTGATGCCGAGGAGATTACACTTTATCAATAATACGAGTGAGCGTCAATTAGACGCGTAATAAGAATGAGGCCCCCAAATCAATTTTCTTTCGTTTGAAATACTAAAGAAAGTTCTCGTTCGATATTCAGATACAGGGCATGAATCAAAATAATGTTTTCCAATAAACAAAAATTAGTATTAGCATCAGCTTATCAACGGACGTTTTTGGTATTAGGCCAACAATAACAGCCTAACCTACAAGTCACTATATGTGGATTTTTTAGTGCGTACCAAAAGAATTTCCCGAAATTTTCTATATACGAAACTTACAATGAACACAAAACTAAAGTGTACAAGTGTTTTTATTTTTAATTTTTTGGTTTAAGTAGATATTGATATACTCTTTTGGCAAACCCCAAAAACAATTTAATGAAATCGTAAATATTTACACATCATCCCATTGGATTCAGTTATACTTAAAAACCAATGTGAGTCGTGAGATCCATCGGCATAATTAAACCCATAATAATTTTGACCACCTATCGGAGTTACGAATCCAACAATAAGAATATCCCGTTTACGATGAGGAGTGGTCTACTCTGGGCAAATGTTCCTACCTGATTAGGAATCCCAGGCAAAAAAATATGAAAGTTTCAAAGAACACAACTTTAAAAAGCACTCTTGCACGAACACTGCCAAGATGAGTCCTTCGACCTTTTAACTACCCAGATCCGTAGATTTAACAATGATAGTATAAACATATGGATTTTTCTCTACTCTTATATACGCTACATAAAATCCTAAATTTTAAACTCATATAGGGAGAACACAACGAGAGAAAAGAATTCACTTATAATATAATTGGATCAGGTACACAATCATTATAATTTTGTGGTTCGGGCTCCGGCAAAAACACACCAGCGTTTTTCACTGTACTCTTGTCTGTTGGCGGACCGCTTCGTATTTTGCGTGGATGCCTATCTCTGCCATTTCGCCAGAACAACATCCTCCAGCTTATTATGAAAACTTTCTAGTGCCCTACGTTGTATAACTCAAACAGGAGCACACAATTTACTTTGACTGTCATATATACGCCTACTCGACACGTCCCATCAGAAAAAATATTCTCAACCTATTTATACATTTCAAATCTGTTAACACAACCAACTTTACCTAACAGACAGTTTGTGTGTACCGAAGCGTTTCCTGCTCACACCTGCTAATTAATATATAACTCATGCCAAACAAGTGTAAAGATGACTTACAAGTTTGGGCGCTCTCCAGGATTGTCATATAATTTTGTTGTTCAGGTATTCGAATACAAGAAAATCATAAACATCACAGAAAACAAGAGAGAAAGAATGATACAAGTAGAAGCATGTTGACATTCAATAAAAAATCAATAATAAATTAACATAATATACAATACTATAAAAATTCAACAAGATAGGAAATTAAACATATAAAGTAAAGAAAACAGATCATGGTACATACTAAAATACTTCTATACACGCTCTGAATCCCAACATTTACATATGTCTTCGGTTACCAGCGAAATGCGATTAAAGTTCAACCAAAGTTAAAGGCTTCTTTTTTGTCCCCTAACACTATCATGGTAATTATTAACAGACTCAGAAAAACGGTGTATAAGCACCTCCTGACCTTTGTACCACCGACACCCGCCTTAGCACTTGGCAGTGATCACCTGACGTTTACCACACCGCTGGCGCTACACCAACGCTGGATGAGGCCACAGTGATGTAGGCGTTCGTGACTGAGTATCCCACCGGAGAATGCGAGTCGTGGGCCTTGAATATACTCAGTCCATCGAGAAAAAAAGATAATGAGGTAATACAACGAAGGAGTCGGAACGCTATGAATAATCCAAACCCGCGTTCGCCAACCCATAAAAACGGCGACGACAGTAGCAAAGAGGAACCTTTCAGTACCAATCACTTCTTGCTAAAAACAAAGACATAAAGTATCCAACATAGGAAATCAGGCAAGAGAAACGAAATAAACACAAACAAGCCAAAAAAAGCTTGGCGGAGAAAGACTACATAAAGTGACGAAAAACGAGGCCCCCAACTGTCTTGCCTCTCCTCTGTAATCACCACACCCCGTCCCGAACACTACGTTTGCATTGAACCACATCCAGACATCCTCTGCTAAATCAAAACATTAAACCGGTCAAAGACCGCTGATCAACAGCCCAAACTCGTCCGAGATCATATTAGGTCCTTGGTAAGAGGCCTAAGCGAATGAAGGTGAAAAGAAGGAGAGGAAGGAGAGAGAGAGTCTCATGAGAGTGTTACAGAAAACACATATGATTGTTCTATTAACTTGTAGGTTATATATAAGCAATGAAACGAATGGACATATATGATTATATGATAGAGGATCTTGAATAATGCATAATATACATGTAATACGACTTGATGCGAGATATTACACTTTATAGCAGATCAAGATCGTAGCGTCATTAGACAACGACGTACATAAGAAGACTA
>PGFW01015956.1:8703-20913 GCA_003123925.1 Haematobia irritans | reverse complement strand
AAATTTTGCTACAATTACTAAAGAAATGAAATTTTGGACAAAATTCCTAATAGAAATAAAATGTTGACAAAATTTTCTATAGAAATAAAATTTGACAAAATTTCTATAGAAAATAAAATTTTGACAAAAATTTTCTATAGAAATAAATTTTGACAAAATTTTCTATAGAAATAAAATTTTGACAAAATTTTCTATAGAAATAAAATTTTGGCAATAAATTTTTATAGAAATAAAATTTTGACAAAATTTTCTATAGAAATAAAATTTTGACAAAATTTTCTATTGAAATAAAATTTTGACAAAATTTTCTATAGAAATAAAATTTTGACAAAATTTTCTATAGAAATAAAATTTTGACAAAATTTTCTATAGAAATAAAATTTTGGCAAATTTTTTTATAGAAATAAAATTTTGACAAAATTTTCTATTGAAATAAAATTTTGACAAAATTTTCTGTAACAATAAAATTTTGACAAACTTTTCTATAGAAATAAAATTTTGACAAAATTTTCTATAGAAATAAAATTTTGGCTAAGTTTTCTATAGAAATAAATTTTGACAAAATTTGCTAAAGAAATGACATTTTAACAAAATTTTCTATAGAAATAAAATTTTGACAAAATTTTCTGTAGAAATAAAATTTTGACAAGCTTTTCATAGAAATAAAATTTAGACAAAATTTTCTATAGAAATAAAATTTGGACAAACTTTTCTATAGAAATAAAATTTTGACAAAATTTTCTATCCAACATTTTTACTTCTAAATTGTATTAATTAAATTTGGAAAAATGGTCCGCTGGTACGAATTTTAGTCCAATTTTGGAAAAAAGTTGGTTCAAAATAAAAATTCATTGTGGCAACGCTGTAGAAACAAAATTTTGTACAAATAAATAAATGAAATAAATTTTTGGCTACATTTACTATAGAAATAAAATTTTGACAAAATTTTCTATAGAAATAAAATTTTGACAAAATTTTCTATAGAAATAAAATTTTGACAAAATTTTCTATAGAAATAAAATTTTGACAAAATTTTCTAATAGAAATAAAATTTTGACAAACTTTTCTATAGAAATAAAATTTTGACAAAATTTTCTATAGAAATAAAATTTTGACAAAATTTTCTAGCCAAAATTTTTACTTTTAAATTGTATTCATTAAATTTGGAAAAATGGTCCGCTGGTAAGAATTTTAGTCCAATTTTGGAAAAATGTTGGTCCAAAATTCATTGTGGCAACGCTGGCGACCACTCTAGCCACGTGTTCCTACATTTCCTTCTCCTTTCCTATCCGATAGCTAGAGGCGTGTGTGATCACTCTATCCAAGTGCTCCTAGATTTCCTCCTCCTTTTCGCTCTGATAGGTGTGCGTGCTCATACTTTGCCTCATTCTTACCTATTCAACAGCTATAGGTGTGCGACCACTCTAGCCACGTGTTCCCACATTTCATTTAGGCCTAATCCACAGCTAGAGGTGTGTAACCGCTCTAGTCAACGTGCTCCTTCTTTCCCATATTCTTTCCTAGTCCGCAACTAAAGGTGTGTGTGTGATCCCTCTAGCCTCGGTGGGCAGCGTTTTTTGATTCTCTTCGAAAATTTCAATCTTTTATCACCAAAAAAAAAAATTGTTACAAAATTTTCAATTTCTACAATAAAAATATAATTTTTGATCCAAAAACACAATCCATTGCGTTTATAACAAGCACTGTTCTTTTCTGACTTTAAGTCTATAATAAGACATATTTTGAAGTTTCATAGTAAAAATTTAATATAGTATTAATATCGAACATCTTTTCAAAATCTTCAGAATGTATATAAAACCAAAACTTTTTGAACCCACGATGCTTTGTATGCAAGGCTGCTTGCTAACCATTGCTCCTCGGTAGCCAACTAAATGTATTTTTCTGTCAAATAAAGTTTCTTTACATCGACTCGTGGGCGCCGAAAACTATGCTATATAAATATAAATGTTTGACTGTTTGCGTTGCTCGTGCGCTGATGGCTACGATAATTGTCTGTTGATGACAATAACAGCTAAGTAGGCTAGTGTAAATTGTGTTGGCTTACAAACTGTATGATCTGCAGTTCAATTTTTCGTCCAGGCAAAAGGTAGAATTTAAAAAAATTTATAAAATCGAATAATTTCTTCTACATTGTTTGTATTACAGAAAAAGGTGCTAAAAAGTAAAAAACAAAAAAAGAGTGTAAAGAATTTTTTTTTTTGCGTGTAGCATTAGATTCTCTTCACGCGTATATGATGTATTTAAAGTCCAACTTATATTGATAATAAACTCCACCATAATGTTTTTTAATCATCATATTTGGGCCCAATATGTCTGTACCTGCACTAATTTCAAATCATTGTAAGTTCACAACTCCATCTATTTATGTGCAATATTTTCAAGAGAATACAAATTCAAAAAGTTTTTGCTATTGCCTATTGATCTGAGATGTTATTTAAGGTCAAATTTGGTATTAGTATGTGGCAAACCACGATACGTTTATGTCTAACCACAATTTACTCAGAACGCTCATTTGTTTTTACAATAGGTAATGTTGAAAAGTTAATCGTTATTGTTTTATTACAATAACCCTACAGCATAATATGTATGAGTTTACAAAAAATATTTGTATAGTTTGACTTGTTTCTTGATATTGATATAGAAAATGTTGTCCAAATTTTATTTCTACAAAAAAAAATTTAGTAAACATTTTGTTTCTATAGAAAATTTTATATAATAGGTTGGCTGATAAGTCCACGGTCTGACACATAGATGGCGTCGCTAGTATCAAATGCATATTATTTTTATATAGTACCAACCTTCAAATGATTCGTGTCAAAATTTGACGTCTGTAAGTCAATTAGTTTGTGAAATAGAGCTTCTTTTGTGAAGCAACTTTTGTTATTGTGAAAAAAAATGGAAAAAAGGAATTTCGTGTTTTGATAAAATACTGTTTTCTGAAGGAAAAATTCGGTGGAAGCAAAAACTTGGCTTGATAATGAGTTTCCGGACTCAGTCCACCAGGAAATCAACAATAATTGATTGGTATCAAATTCAAAGCGTGTGAAATGAGCACGGGGGACGGTGAACGCAGTGGACGCCCGAAAGAGGTGGTTACGCGACGAAAAACATAAAAAAAATCCACAAAATGATTTTGAATGACCGTAAAATGAAGTTGATCGAGATAGCAAAGGCCTTAAAGATATCAAAGGAACGTGTTGGTCATAAAGGGTGATACGGTCAAAATTTGGTCAATATAAACTTGACGTATTTCTTTCAATTTTGCATTTAAAAAGACTGAACACCCCTCATTTTGAAGGTGTGTGTGTAGAATGTTGCTCCTATTTTGATTTTGGAATTCACTCTTCAGTTGTCAAAATGCCGTCCAAGCAAGAAGAGCAGGCGTATCAAAAAATTTTGCTCGCACATCGCGAAAATCCGAGCTACTCGCACGCAAAGCCTGGCAAAATCGCTAAAAGTTGCCGCAAATCAACCGTTACAAATGGTAATTAAAAGTGTTTGGGAAACGTTTGTCGACAGCCAGGAAGTCTGGATCGGGGGGAAAATCGAAAACCGGAAGCCGCTGAGACGACAGAGAGAGTTGCCGGTAGTTTCAAAGCGAAACCCTAACCCTCTCTCTCCGAGATGCCGCAATAAGCTGGGTTATCGTCCTAACAATCGTACATCGAGCCAAAAAACGAGCCGGACTATCGACTTACAAGAAGGTAGTGACTCCAAATCACGATGATAAACAAAATACGACGGCAAAGCGCGATCCCGGAGGCTGTAACACGACATCGTAACGAAGTTTGAATGCGTGGTAATGGACGACGAAACCTACGTCAAAGCCGACTACAAGCAAGCTTCCTGGACAGGAGTTTTATCAGCGGCAAAGGAAGGGGAAAGGTAGCAGATATTTTCAAGCACATAAAACTGTCCAAAGTTCGTAAAGACAATATCTGGTTTTGGCAACGCATCTGGTACCTGTGGCTTGAAAAGCAGCATTTTCATAGCTTCCGGAACTGTCCAACCAAGTAATTTACGTAAAAGTGTTTGAATAAAACGTCCTGCTGCCTTTCCTGAAGCAAAACACGGTTGTTCGTACTGTTTTGGCCGGATTTGGCATCTTGCCATTACGGTAAAAAAGCCAATGGAGTGGTAGGTAGCCGCGCCAACAACGTGCAGGTGGTTCCCAAGGACAAGAACCCTCACAACACGCCAGAGCTCCGCCCAATTGAGAAATACTGGGCTATTGTCAGCGGAACCTAAAGAAGACCAAAAAAAACTGGCTAAGGAGCGAGCAGCAGTTCAAAGCAAACTGGCTTTCTGCGGCGAAGAAGGGTTGGACAATGGTGCTGCTACAAAATCTGAATAGCAGGTGTCGAAAGCGTGCAGGCCGGCAATTCGGATTTGGACAAAGGCGAAAGCCCTAAACTCAAGATATGTTTCCTGAATTTTATACCCTAATTGAACCTTTGGAAAAAGAGAATTTAATTTTGATTTTTAAATAAAGGGG
Organism: Haematobia irritans; assembly: GCA_003123925.1. Classification (NCBI taxonomy): domain Eukaryota; kingdom Metazoa; phylum Arthropoda; class Insecta; order Diptera; family Muscidae; genus Haematobia; species Haematobia irritans. The sequence goes on along the minus strand of PGFW01015956.1, from coordinate 16,397 downwards.
GAAACGATTTCACACGATTTACACGCGTTTTCCCTGTGACCAAATTTTTGACCGTATCAACCGTTATAATGGTGAGAATTATGGGGGTGGTCCTGAAAAACGTCATAGAGCTAAAGATAAAAATTTTGGCCGAACTGCCTGCAGTCACGCATAGGTTAGGTTAAAGGTGGCAGCCCGATTAAATTTCAGCCTCAATTTAGCGCTATTCAGTCCCTATTGTGACTATCACCATAATTCAACGTTTCTTTTTTCGCGTGTTGTAATACCACAGTTTTAATTAAAATTTCTAAAATTACTTTTCAATGTATAGCCTGATAACTAACTTTAATTAATTAATTCGAGCTTTATGCAAAAAGGAAGATTAAGGTTAGGTTAGGCTAGGTGGCAGCTGATTAATTTCAGGCTCACTTAGACTAATTCAGTCCATTGTGATACCACATTTGGTGAACTTCTCTCTCTATTGTTGCAAAATCTACCAAAACAATTATTTCTATCAATACTACACAACAGTAAAGAATCTACCAATTTTTGACCAAACTACCAACTGTTGCAACCGTGCTTGCCAAACATTACTTATAATACCATGTTCCACATTGCTCGGTGCTGGGTATAAAACTATTGAATACTAAATCTTTGCTAACCGAGCAAAATTTTCAATATTTTATTGTTTAATGATTACATAAATATGCCGCCGCCATTTTATACCATGCCACGCCACCATGGACGAGGGGGGTATATTAAACTTTTGGTCATTGCCGTTTTGTAACACATCGTTTAATATTGCCTCTAAGACCCCATAAAGTAAACTATATTCTGGTGGCGCTCGCGTGAAACTGTCTGAGTCGATGCCTGAGCATGGTCACGTCAGTCCGTTCCGTCTGGTTGAAATCACGCTAACTTCCGACAGGAAACAAGCTAATCGACTTGGAAACTGGGTGGCACAAGTAAGTTGTGTTATTGATGTAGGTCCGAGGATGGTCAATCTGCAAATGAGGCCATTTATCGCGCTCCAACTTTTACGTATAGGCCCCCATAAAAAACGACCCCCAAATTTGGGCTTGGATTGCCTAAAGAGAAGGCAAATTTCATTGACCGATCTTGGCTGAAATTTCGCTACATGGTGTTGGTATATGGTCTTTAACAAACCATGCCATAAATTGGTCCATCATTCGCTCATAATTATAATATAGCCCCGCTATAAACGGCATCCCCCGATTTGGCCTGTGTACATGGTAGTTGGTATATGGTTTTTTTAACAACCATATGCAATAATATTGTCCCATCGTACATAAAATTATATATAGCCCGCATATAAACCGATGGCCAATTATTTGACTTGCCCGGAGCCGTCTAAGAGAAATCAAATTTCTTCCGACTCGGGTTGCAATTTGGTACGTTGGTGTTGTATATGGTCTCCTAACTGAGACCCATATACTAACTGCCCTGCAGTGCTGCTCGCTGATTCCATGTTAAGTAAATGACAAGGGACCTCATTTTGATAGCGAGTCCGAAACGCGTTCCACATTGCGTGAAACCACTTAGAGAAGCTTTGTCAGCCACATTACTGAGGTGGGATACATCCACACGCTGAAAAAAACATTTTGGTGTTCGTCGACAGCAGAAAATCGAACCCAACGACCTTGTGTGTGCAAGGCGGAACTGCTAACGCATTGCACGCACGATGGCGAATGAGTCATTGAAAAGAAAAGCGCCAGATACAAAATATAGCAACGCCTTGACTGTACCATATTTCCGTTCGGGTGGGAATGAAACTTTTCCAACAGTCCCCTTTAGTATAGATCTGGCCGGGATTGATAGAGTAACTAAATTTGGGGACCTCTATGCTATTTTACGTCTTTAAACCTTAAAATTTTCCTGTCTGTTGGTTAACTGTCTTTTTGAGTGTACGATGACTTGTCTTATCCAATATGAAGGTAGAAGAGGTAGTTTAAATGCTATGTGGAGACGAGACGTCATATGGAGCTTTGGAGTATGATGTGCATAAATCGATTTATTCATGGTGGAAGATCAAAACCAAAATTAATGCAATTGTTGGCTTTCCAAAAGGACGATTCAATACAGTTTCTAGTTGACGGTCAAGAGTTACATTGAGGTCAGGTATCATAAAGGGTATTTCGTATACACTTAACAACCTTGACTAGGTAATACGCACATTAAAATATTTGAAATCGAAAATTTTGCCAGCAACTTGAATCTGGTTCAATTTAAAATTTAACAAAAGAAATTTTTTTTGACATTTTTTGTTTTGCCATAAAGTGGGGGACATTATAATGCTTTTAAAATTCTAACTCGACTTTATTAAATAGCAAAGTTTGCAGTTAACAGTTTAAAACAAAAAAATTAGTCCCGAAAATCTGTTAAACAAACAACAAGGAACTTTTAATTTTAGGCCAAATATTTTTTTATTTTTTAATTCTGAATATTATTAATTTGCATTTTTTACACTAAGTCAAAGGGAGAAGTATCTTCTGGAATATCATGCTTGTAGCCAGAGGTGTTATTTTAACATATTGTTTTACTTTCCTAAAAAATGAACGCTAACAATAATTTATTGTACGTTTCTTTCCCAAATTCGTTTTAAAGCGAGAACTTTTGAAAATTTTCGCTACTAAACAGATGGCTCTGGTCGCTGGTGGTGGGCTGTAATTTTATTGCAAGTTTTATAGATTGCTGCTGCAGTAATTCACATTGGGCAACAACTGAGGGGGATTTTTTTTTATTTTATAAACTGGTTATTCTTTTGTTTGTTTTAAACTGCAACCACAATCATGCCATTTGTCAAGCCCCATTTTTTCGTAGAGAATCGCAGTTTTGTCTTTAGATTTGCCGAATTGAAAGGGCGTATTGTGATGAGTAGTAATAATTTAAATAGGATGGCGGCGGCAAATATTCAGGAGAGTAAAAAAGTAAACGGGAAAAATGTGTAGGGAGTTTTAAAAAATAAAACTCTAGCAAATACGTAAGGCAAAGACCGAAAAGCCAGAATGCGTTGATTTAATATTGTTTTAGTTTTTACTGGGAAAAAAATAAAAAAAACGTAAAACAAACCCATATCATGTCAATTAAATACGCCCATATCAATGCTTCAAGATTAAGATCAATTATTTTTAAGAATCCGAGAGTGTTGAAAACAGGTATGAAGAAATTATAATTACACTTTTAGTAATATTTGTTTCTAATTAAAAGTATAAAATACGTCATCTTGCAATGCAAAAATAATATGTGTAGAAGTTCAAAAAAAAGTGAGAAATTCAATGAAATACATAAGAGTGTCAGAAAAAGGAAAATATTGAGCGACTCTTCCCGGGAACGCAGGGTCTCAAAAAGTCCATACAAAGTTAGATAATGACCTGTTGCAGGGTTGCGCACCAGTTGTAGAATTCTAACCTAAAAAAAATGGTATTTTTTACTTATTAGGCAACAGAAATTTTGCAAAGCTTTTCGTTCCAACTACGAAACTTCTACTATGAAAAATACAATTTTTGACCAAAAATTTTTTCGCTTTATGTAGGAAAAAAATTTTAAAACATCCGCTGCCCCGTGATCACAGATCACTTTCTATAGAAATATAAATTTTGAGCAAAATTTTCTATTGGAAATAAACATGTTTGACAAAATTTTCTGTAAAAGATAAATTGCTAAATGTTATAACAGAATGAATTTTGAAAATTTCGCTAATAGAAATAAAATGTTTGGAAAAATTTTCTATAGAAATAAAATTTTGACAAAATTTTCTATTAAAATAAAATTGAAAAATTTTGATAAATTCAAAACTTTGACAAAATTTTCTATAGAAATAACAATTTTACAGAATTTTCTATAGAAATAAATTTTTGCAGAAATTTTCTATAGAAATAAAATTTGCAAATTTTATGAAAAAATTTTCATTATTGTATAGTAAAATAATTCTGCAAAAATTTCATTAAATTTGACAATTTATCTATAAAATAAAATTTGACAAAATTTTTCTAAAGAATAAAGATTGACAGAAATTTTCTATAGAAATAAAAATTTGGCAAAATTTTTATAGAAAAAATTGTTGAAAAAATTTTTATTGCAACAATAAGACCTTTTTGTCAAGGTCAAGTACATTTAATATTACCATTCCGATAATGCTAAATAATAAATATTTGACAAAACTTTTTTAGAAATAAATTTTGACAAAATTTATTCTAAGAAATAAAATTATGCTCAATTTTCTTTATAAGAAATAAATTTGAAAAACTTTGCTATAAAGAAATAAATTTTCAACAAAATTCTATAGAAAAAAATTTGACAAAATTTCTAGTAGAAATAAAATTTTGACAAACTTTTTCATAGAAAAAAAATTTTTGACAGAAAATTTTCTCTAATAGAAATAAAATTTTGACGAAAATTTTCCATATAGAATAAGATTGTTGAAGCAAAATTATCCTATAGAAATAAATATTGTTGACGAAATTTTCTATAGAAATAAAATTTTTAGCAAAAATTTCGAAGTCACGACATTGTGTGATGCAAGGCGGGCATGCTAACCATATATTTCTAAAATGAAATACGAATTTTGTCAAACATTTTTCTATGGATATGAAATTTTTGACAAAAATTTTTCTAAATAGACATAAAATTTTGACATAAACTTTCTATAGAAATATAAATTTTTACAAAATTTTCTGTAGAAATAAAAATTTTACAAAAATTTCTATAGTAAATAAAATTTTTACAATTTTGTATAGAAAGTGAAATTTTGCAAAAATTTTTTAATAGACATACAATTGTGACAAATTTTCTATAGAAGCCGTTAGGTTGAGGGTGGGCAAGCCCGAATGGGGTTATCAGGTTCACTGACTATTCAGTTCCATTTGTGATACCCACATTGGTAAATTTCTTATCTTATCAACTAAGTGCTACCGGATCCAATGTTAAGCTGCAATGACAAAGGGACCTGTTGTTTTATAAGCCGAGTCCGAACGGCGTTCGCACGATTGCAGGCACAGAAAAAAATTTCACATGAAAATTTTTCCAATTAAAATTTTAATTGAGTTTTAAAAAAAATATTCAATTAAAAATTTATTGAATGCCAAACAAATTTTTTAATTGATAAACTAAAATAATAGTAATCAATTAATTATTTAAATTGGATCAATTAATTTTTTAATTGGCACTTCAATTAATTTTTTTATTGATTACTATGCATTTCTGTGAATTGAAGACATTCAATTTAAAAAATTAATTGGATCAATTACTTTCGTGATTGAATCAAGAAAAATTTTTTTTTGTGTGAGTGAAAGCCACTTAGAGAAGCGTTTGAAACCCTCGAGAAATGTAACCAGCCATTACTGAGGTGGGAATAATCCCGCGGCTTGAAAAACTTTTCGGTGTTCGGGCTCGAAGCAAGGAATCGAACCCACGACCATCGTGTATGCAAGGCGAGCAAATTCTAACCATTTATTTCTAAAGAAATACAGTTTTGACAATTTTTCTATAGATATAAAATTTGGACAAAAAAATTTTCTATAGAAATTAAATTTTGACAAAATTTTCTATAGAAATAAATTGTTGACAAAGACTTTCTATAGAAACAATCATTTTGACAAAATTTTCGAAACCCCACGACCTTGTGTGATGCAAAGGCGGGCATGCTAACCATATTATTTTCTAAAGAAATACAATTTGACACATTTTCTATAGATTATAAAATGTTGACGAAAAATTTTCTAATAGAAATAAAATTTCTTGACAAAGATTTTCTGTAGAAATAAAATTGTTGACAAAAATTTTCTATAGACATAAATTTTTGACAAACTTTCTATGAAAATAAATTTTTTACAAAATTTCATAGAAATAAAATTCTGACAAAATTTTCTATAGAAATAAATTTTTACAGAATTTTCTCATAGAAAAAAAATTTGTCACAGAAATTTTTCTGATAGAAGTAAAATTTTGACAACGGAAATTTTCTATAGAAGGTTAGGTGGCACGCCGGATGTATCAGATTCAACACCTTTAGACTATTCAGTGCGCATTGTGATACCACATTGTCGAATTTCTTTCTTATCACTCAAGTGCTACCCGATTCATTTAAAGCCTCAATGAACAAGGGACCTCTTTTTATAGCCGAGTCGCAACAGGCGGTTCCACATCGCAGTGAAACACTTGGAGAGAGCTGTGAAAACTGCTCAGAAATGTAACACAGCATCAACTGAGTTGTTAAATGCACCCGCTGAAAAACTTTTTGGTGTTCGTCGAAGCAGGAATCGAACACCACGACCTTGTGTATGCAAGGCGAGCATTTAAAAGACCAATTTATTTCTAAAGAAATACAGTTTGACAAATAGTTCTATAGATATGAAATTTGGCAAAAATTTTCTATAGAAATAAAATTTTGAGAAAATTTTCTTTAGAAATAAAATGTTGACAAAATTTTCTATAGAAACAAAATTATGACAAAATTTTTTATAGAAGTAAATTATTGACATTTTGTAATAGAAATAAAATTTTGAGAAAAATTTCGCAATAGAAAATAAAAATTTTGGCAAAATTTTCTATATGAAATAAAAATTTTGACAAAATTTTCTATAGAAATAATTGTTGACAAAATTTTCTTTATAGAAATAAAATTTTGAACAAAAATTTTCTAATAAAAGAATTTTGACATTTTTGTATAAAAATAAAATTTTGAGAAAATTTCCAATAGAAATAAAATTTTGACAAATTTTCTAATATATACACTATTTTTATGCCCAAATTAAAACTGTTGATAACTATCTGTCGAATAATTCATTTTCGTGCTTGAAAACATTTCCATTAGAAAATTTTGGCTTCTATAGAAAATGTTGTCACCGAATTTTTATTTCTTATAAAAAATTTTCTCAAAATTTTATTCTGATAGAAAATGTTGTCAAAAATTCTATTTCTATAAAGAAATTTCTCAAATTTATTTTTATAGAAAATGTTGTCAAAAATTATATTTGTTGACGAAATTTTTGCAAAAGTTTCATTCATATAAGAAAATCTTTGTGAAATTTATTTCTATAGATTTTTTTTAAATTTTATTTTTATAGAAAATATTTTGTTGATATTATTTACTGTGTATCATTAGTATTTCCTGTGGAAAAATATATAAATAAATGTTCATGTATCTTCTCACAGATCAATCATTATATGGGGTATGTATACACTTGATATTAAATTAAACAAAGCATAATGTATCGGAGCACGTTTTTCTAATCGAAGTCAACAAACCCAATGCCATATTAATCCTTGGTACAATGAAAATCATTATGAATTATTTTTTGTTATTTTACCAATAAGATAAGAGTGGCTGGGCATGGAAATATTGAAAATTTATAAATATTAGAAAAATTTATAAATAAGATCCATATGATACTGTGACATACTATTGTATCGGATAGTAGTATAACGGGAAATAAGTTGTAAAAATTTATCACTTCGCTTTCGGACTCATAATAAATTGACCTCAACATGAGTCAAAGTTTACCTCAATTAATTATTCAACGTATTGAATATTTTTTCAATATTTTAACTCAAATTTGCATAGGCTTTGTTACCATCTACATGAGCTGGTTGTGCCTGCGCACAGGATTAGCAGGAACAGCTTTACACGCATGGCTCGCAACAATAGGGGTAGGTAGGTGGTGATAAAGTGAATTTAAATTTGAATAAAAGTGAAA
>PGFW01015955.1:20718-36400 GCA_003123925.1 Haematobia irritans | reverse complement strand
TAAAATTTAACAAATTTTTCTATAAAAATAAAATTTTGACAACATTTTCTTTATTTCCATAGAAAAAAATTTCTATAGAAATAAAATTTTGACAAAATTTTCTATGGAAATAAAATTTTGAAAAAATATAAAATTTATAAAATTTTCTGTAGAAAGAAAAATTTTGACAAAATTTTTTATAGAAATAAAATTTTGACAAAATTTTCGATAGAAATAAAATTTTGACAAAATTTTCTATGGAAATAAAATTTTCTATAGAAATAAAATTTTGACAAAATTTTCGATAGAAATAAAATTTTGACAAAATTTTCTATGGAAATAACATTTTGAAAAAATTTTCTATATAAATAAAATTTTGACAAAATCTTCTATAGAAATTAAATTTTGACAAAAATTTCTATAGAAATAAAAATTTCACTAAATTTGCTATAGAAATAACATTTTGACAAAATTTTCTATAGAAATAACATTTTGACAAAATTTTCTATAGAAATAACATTTTGACAAAATTTTCTATAGAAATAAAATTTTGACACATTTTCTATAGAAATAAAATTTGACAAATTTTCTATAGAAATAAAATTTGAAAAAATTTCTATAGAAATAAAATTTGACAAAATTTCTATAGAAATAAAATTTTGACAAAATTTTCTATAGAAATAAAATTTTGACAAAATTTTCTATAGAAATAAAATTTTGACAAAATTTTCTATAGAAATTAAATTTTGACAAAAATTTCTATAGAAATAAAAATTTCACAACATTTTCTATCGAAGTAAAATTTTGGAAAAATTTTAACTTTTAAATGATTTTAATTTAATCTGGTGGGGGCGGTCGCGTCCTGCTCGTTGGCGGCGCGCGCGTCGGCTGGTCGGGCGCTCTCTTCGGTTTGGTCTAGTTGCTCCTTCTCTAAAAATTGCTCCTCAAAATAAAAATCCCTCTTTGTGGCACTTTTTGTTTTTTCCTCTCTTTCTATTCTCTCTACTTTCTGGCTCATTCTCTCTTTCTTTCCTTCTTAGTACACTTTTTGTTCTTTTTTTTTGTGTGGTTCTTCATCACCATAGACTTCATATCCTCTCCTTGGCTCAATCTTTTTGTTTTCTTTCTTCTTCTCTTTTTGTACTTGGTCTCTTCATGATTCTTTTTTTTTTCTTTTTCTCTTTTTTCTTTCTTTTTGGTAACAAATTTTCTTTCTTTTTATTGAAATCTCTCTTAGATCCATGAGAGAAAAACAAGTTATAAAGCCCCCAGCAAAAATCGCAGAGCGCGTTCCAGTGCATCCCCACACCCCTGTAAGTTCAATTTTACCACGATTATACACGCCCACTTGCAAAAAAACCCACATAAAAAACATGGGAAAATAAAATAGAAACTACTTATTTACTTTTTTGTTGGTGTATAAAATCCAAGATGTAAAAATTCGGTGATGACCAACCCTTACCTTCCCTCCCCGTAAATCTAAGGACAAATTAAAGGATTTAGGATGTCATACGATTTGATCATTAAACATTGGGAGGGAGTCATACAATGACAAATCTAGCAACACATATAAATAATATGAACGAAGTGGTGCGCCCAGAACTACACCATCGGCTTCAAAAATCAAATAAACTCTATATAAGCGCCATAGAACGACCGACTCGTCGTGAACAACTTTTAACCAAATTCTCAGCTCTCTCTTTCCTTTTAAAATTTTATATCTATAGAAAATGTTGTAAAAATTGTATTTCTATGGAAATCAGTAGTTGCTGGTTTGACGTATGTAATGTTAAATATTAAATAAAATTAAATTTGAATTAAATTTAAATGAGACTACTTTTGCATTGTACATGGATTAGCCATATTTTTAACCTATACCACATCATTATGGGTTACACGTGCTCAACTGCTTTATTAAATACGGCTGATATTTTCGCGAAAACCGATTATAAAATTCACAAACTTTTTATTTTATTTGCACATTGTTGATTCAAAGCCAATTTGTTTATGTAAAGTTGTTTCGGGAGAATATAAATGTTCAAAATTGTTTTTTTTTTCTTTTTTCAAATAAATCTTAAACCGGTACAGTTACAGATGGAAACAACATGTAGGAATGTATGTGTATTAGGTTGTATTGATATCAAGTGAAAATGCACTGGGAATCACATGAACAAGTTGACTTTACGATCTTTTTGAGTTTTGGAAAAAAATACTCTATTCTTCCGATATAACTATCACTTATCGTGGCATGGACATATGGTGCTTTGAATAGGTTCTATATTTCAGAAAAAATATCTCAACTAACGGTTTCTACTGAAGGTCCGATGTAGTGGATTTTTTATCGACTGCCATGAAATCTCTTAGAAAGTACTTAAACAACGTCAAACATAGTTCTAAAAAGGTCTGCGGTTGTGCTACAGAATGAAAAAGCGCGTCTTATATAGCTCCGAAATCATTTCGATTCCCAAATCTGCGGGCATCTACGGATGAATACTCTCTCAGCTATCTCAAATAGTTGTATTCGGTGGCCTGCCGATATAACATAAGGTAGATAGAATTGGGCAGTTTTTTATACCCACCACCATAGAATGGTGTTGGGGGTTAATTAGATTTGTTATTCCGAAATATCGATTTCCGACTATATAATTGTATATATATATATATATATATATATAATATATATATATATATATATATATATATAGTATATATATACTATATAGTATATATTATATATATATATATATGATATATATATATATATATATATATATATATATATATATATATTCTTGATCAGGGAGAAATTCTAAGACGATATAACGATGTCCGTCTGTCTGTCTGTTGTAATCACGCTACAGTCTTCAATAATGAAGCAGTTGTGCTGAAATTTTGCACAAACTCGTCTTTTGTCTGCAGGCAGGTCAACTTCGAAGATGGGCTATATCGGTCCAGGTTTTGCTATATAGTACCCATATAAACCGAGCTCCCGATTTGGGGTCTTGGGCTTCTAGAATCCGTAGTTTTTGTCCAATTTGCTTGAAATTGGAAATTTAGGGGTATTTTAGGACCATCAAAAATCGTACCGAAAATGGTGTCTATCGGTCCATGTTTTGGTATAGTTCCCATATGGACCGATTTCCCGAATTTGCTTTTTGGGCGTCTAGAATGTGTATTTTCTATCCGATTTACCTGAAATTGGAAATCTAGGAGGTACTCTGGGACCATAAAGAGGTGTACCAAAAAGGGGGTGTATCGGTCCATGTTTTGATATAGCGCTCATATAGACCGATCTCCCGATTTTATTTCTTGGTCTTCTAGAATCCGTAATTTTTATCCAATGTGCCTCAAATCGGAAATCTAGAGGTATTCTAGGAAAATAAAGAGATGTGCCGAAAATGGTGATTATCGGACCATGTTTCGATATAGCCCCCATATAGACCGATCTCCCGATTTTATTTCTTGAGCTTGTAGAATCCGTAGTTTTTATCCAATTTGCCTGAAATTGGAAATCTAGAGGTATTCTAAGACCATAAAGAGGTATGCCGAAAATGATGATTATCGGTGCATTTTTTGATATAGCCACCATATAGACCGATTTCCCGATTTTACTTCTTGGGCTTCTAGAATCCGTAGTTTTTATACAATTTGCCTGAAATTGGAAATCTAGAGGTATTCTAGGACCATAAAGGGTGTGCCGAATATATTGAGTATCGGTACAGTTTTTGATATAGGCCCCCTTATAAACCGCCCCTCATTGGGGTCTAACAGGTTGGCTGATAAGTCCCCGGTCTAACAAAGAAAAACACATTTTTTTGTCAAAATTCGTTTTTATTATTCAACATAGTTCCCTTCAAGAGCGATACAACGATTATAACGACCTTCCAATTTTTTGATACCATTTTGGTAGTACTTCTTCGGACCTCAATTGGTCTCAGTTTCAGCGATTAACTCTTCATTGCAGCCAAATTTTTTTCCCTGCGAGCATCCTTTTGAGGTCTGAGAACAAGAAAAAGTCGCTGGGGGCCAGACTGGGAATACGGTGGGGTGGAGCAGATTCGAGCGCCAATTCATGAATTTTTGCAATTCGTTCTCAATGACTTGTGGCACGGTTGCTTGTCTTTGGTGGAACAACACTTTTTCTTCTGTCATATGGGCCCGTTTTCCGCGATTTCGACGCTCAAACGCTCCAAAAAAGCATATAAATAGTCCTGTTGATGGTTTTCCCCTTCTCAATATTAATCGATAAAAATTATTCTATGCGCATTCCCAAAAAAACAAAGAGGCATTATTAGCCAGAGCGGACTTTTTAGTCTTACACGCTTCGGAGACGGTTCACCCGGGTCGCTGTCCATCTCAGCCGATGTACGATTGACTCAGGATGTTAGTGGATGGAGGCCATGTTTCAATCATTGTCCATATCGACGTAAAAAACTCCCCGGATTGTATACGAGTTAACACAGCTGGCTGCAAAACGGCTCAGAATATCAACACCCGTTGTTCTTTTTGCGTCAATGTGAGCTCGCGCGAGCGGTACCACATTTTGCACAGAGCTTCGCATAGTCCAACTATTGATGAATGATATGACAAACCGTTCCTTTGGTATCTTTAAGGCCCTCTGCTATCTCGATTCACTTCATTTTTGCGGTCTCAAAATCATTTTGTGGATTTTTGATGTTTTTCTTCGTAACCACCTCTTTCGGCCGTCCACTGCCGTTCACCGTCCTCCCGTGGCTCATATTCACCCACGCTGAATTTTCCATACCAAATCAATTATTGTTGATTTTGCTGGGGCAAGAGTCCGGAAACTCATTGTCAAGGCCAAGTTTTTGCTTCCACCGTATTTAATTTCCCTTCAGGAAAACAGTATTTTACTATAACACGAATCCTTTTTTTCATTTTTTTTTCACAATAACAAAAGTTGCTTCACACAAAGCGCTCTATCTCACAAACTAGAATTGATTAAGACGGACAATTTGTGACACGAACTCATTTCAAGGTTTGGTACTATATACAAAAATGATATGCATTTAATACTACTCATCTATGTGTTCTGACTGGGGACTTATCAGCCAACCTGTTACAATTAAATGTGCTAGAAGTTACAATTAAATGCTGCTGAATACTGTGTGTATATTTCCGTTTTTGGTATAGCCCCCCATTAGCACCGAACTACCCGATTTAAGCTCTAGGTTTCTAGAAATTTGTAGTTTTTTATCCGATTTTGCCACAAATTGAAAAGTATACCTGGCATTTTAATGTATACACGGCAAACAGAAAAAAAAAAACGTTTTGGAAAAAACGTGTACCGAAAACGTTTCTTCTTTTGTAGAGTTTTTGATTATACGTTCTCGAAATTTTAAACTTTTATCACAAAAAATTCGTTTGGTTACAAAGTTTTTATTTTTCAATAAAAAAAGTTATTTTTGAAACAACAATCAGAGTCCTTTCGTTTTATATCAAACACTGTTCTTTTCTTGACTTTTCGGTTCTTTAAATAAAACACATTTTACAGTCAAAAATTTATACAGTACAATGTAATGTTGAACTTTTTTTCGAATCTTTCCGAACATATGGGAATGTATGTAAAAAAAAAAAAAAAAAACTCTTTGGTCGAAGCAGGATTCGAACCCACGACCCTTTGCATGAGAGTCAGACGTAGGCACCACTGGCTCACGGTTGCCAAGTCTAAAGATGTTTGGTTTCTGTTAAATAACTTTGTTTACTTCGGTTCGTGGGTCGCGCACGCTGCTGCTATATTTAAATATAACTTATATGGAATAATTATCTACTGATACCATAAAAGGCTACATAGCTCAGTGGTTAGTGTGTTGGCTTACAAAGTGGATGGTCCGCGTTCGATTCTCCGTAGGCGAAAGCGTTAAAAAAAAATTTAATTTTATAAATTCGATATACTTTCTCACATTGTTGGTATACAGGAAAAGGTGTTAAGAACTTAAAAAACTCGTAGATGTGGAGAAAGATTGTGGGGAAAATGCAGATTTAGCAAGAAAAAATATTTTTTAGTTGTTGTATGAAATTGTTGTTAAGCATCCTGGAAAAGAATAAATGTTTATCACAAAAAGTATATACTTTTTCTTCCAATACACTTCCTTACAGCGAAAGCAATAAGAAACGGAATTGATTGTTGTCTAAAATTTCGTATTGGGAGGAAAGAATTATTTTTTGTGCGTGTATGATTTTAGTTTTTGGAAGGCTTCCATAATAGACCGAACGATTTCACTTATTGAGCGTTATAGAAGGGCGGCACTGATCATTGAAAAGTGCTTGAAACTAAATTTCACAGTATTTTGCTTCTCGTAGTCATTATTAATATTGGTGATGAATAATCCACAGACCTTATAGTTTTCAAATCTAAAGGCTGTTTAATTTTAATCCATTTCTTGCACTTACAAGAGATGTTTTATACGATCCTCTAAAGACTCGTAACCAAAAATGGTTCTTATAAATTCAGAACCTAGATCTAGTCTTCTAGGTAAATCTTTCAACATTTATCTGTGGGAATCGTACTGTTTTGAACTGATCTGCTTGTGAAAAATATCTGTCATCAAACCCCGCCGAAATTTCAAAGGAAACTACTTATTTTTAATTCCATTGTGCGTGGGTATTTAAGATTCGGCCCGGGCCGACTTACTACTTTATATACTCTGTTTTTTACTAAACATTGTGCTTCCCACCGCGGGCATTAGGCCGACTAAATTTAAAGTCTATAAATGTTGTAAAAAACTTCTGACCAATTTTTGTCCCAGATTGGTCAGACTTAAATATTATATGTGTATGGGAACATAAACCTTAATATATAGCACCAACACCTGCTATCGAGAATGTGGCATCTACAAAGATGGTGCAGGGTCATATATATAATGGGCCCCGCCGGACTTTCGACTTTCCTTACCTGTTTTCTTTAATCTTAGTTAAATTTTTTCATTAGAGAAGGCAGAGAGTAATTACACTCGTGAGCTGTACTCTAAAAAGTACACCAGGGCATTTGATGATCCTGGTTTTCATAACGCTTTGAGTATAATTTAGTTCAATTTTCGCACGAAGCAACAGTTGGGTGCAAAATCGCAAAAATGGAGAAGTTAATTAAACTACTTATCCGTATTTTAAAATTGCTTTCACTATTATATATTGCTCACGTTATCACTGAGTGACATAGGCTAACATATTTTGGAAAAGTCGGGTGGCTGGCCACTCCCACTGTTAAAAATAGCTCTAGCCGGCCCATAAGTAACGGACCGAACTGTCGTTGAAACTTTCCAAATGTTGTACTGTTCAGTCAGCGTAATAATCCTTGGCCCTATACATCGGTTATTTGATTGGGCGTGAACACACCCACGTTTTATAACCACTGTTGTCCGCTAATAGACGGCCTATACTTGGTTGATGATTGGGCGTGGCACCGCCACATTCAAACTTGGAAGTATATCTCCGATGAACTATCAGGTGTATGAATGATGAGATTTGGTATATATGTTGATCGTACAGTTTGAGCTACATCCAAGGTGGAATTAGGGCGGTGGCACGCCCCTTTTAAAAAATGTGTCTGGCTTCAGTCGAATTTTGTTTTTTGGAAAAAAAATAATACAATTTTCACATAAAAAGTAATTAATTTTATTTTATTCATAATAACTGTCTGACGAATAAGGGGGTATTGTTGTATCATATGTTTTAACTAAATTCGGGACCGAAGCAGATTTTAATTGTTATAAATAATAGCTTGTTCCTTCGATATCTACAAAGTAGAAAAAGGTTTTTATACATAAGTTTTTTATTTACTTTATCGTTTTATATTATAAGACATATCTTTCTGGATCTGCTATTTTTCAAATATGATGCCAAAGTCATCAATGCATTGTTCTCCATATAATCATCGTCGTCAATCTGTTTTCATCGATTTGTGCCTTCTGGTGCCACGGTTCGTCAAGAAACTGAAGCGCGAACAAGTAGATCTATCAATGATTTGGAAGTTGGTGGATTTTTTCTTTTTGACAATTTTCATTGACCAGATAGGATTGGATCTTAACTAAGTAGGAACCTATTTAATTATGTCTCGATGGCAATCTCTCCGACAACATTGCGGAAAAATGTTCTCTGTAGTTCTTAAAATCTTTTGTTTCGCGGCAACCAGCGAACCAAGTACAAGTTTTACATCATTTGGCAAAAAACGTCAGACGTTGTTGACGTTTTCGGCATTCCAATAACAACAACACATCACGCACGAATAGCATACTCTCTATCATTGTTAACACACAGTTGACTTAACGATATTTAAAAACACAGTTATAACAAGAAGCCGAAGAAAATTACAACAACTGGTGTTTTTTTGCATTGACATGACTATTTCACAGTTAATTGAATAAAAAAAAACGTATCGCGCAAAAAGCGCAACGATTTTATTACTTAATATGAAAGCTGAGAAATTGTATTATTAAAATTATAGTTTCTTCGGCCAAGTGCCCCATTCCATATTTTAAATATCAACAATATTTTGAAAATAGCCAAATTAGACACATTTTAAAATATTTTTGTCAAATTGTTATTACGGCATTTTTTGTTTTACACATTTTTGGTCAGACTAAGAACGTAAAATACAGAGGTTGAAAAGTTCATAATGAAAATATACATGTGGCTTGGCGAAATTACGATATAGTATTAAACTCCGATAATATTACGAAGTTTCAAAAAACACTACTTTGCGCGAATAGCTCAAAATTGCTTTAACATAATTGCAGCTTGACAAAGCGGTAAACACATAATTGACATTGAAATTTTCAGTAGTGAGTAGATTTTTTAATAACTTTAATCGGATCCTAAGTACTTTTGCAAAAAACAGAAAAATTTAATTTTAAATTAATCTCATTTTTTGCGATTTTGCCCTTCTGTGTGACGTAGATCATCTCGGCTATAAAAACAACTTTATTTTTTTTTTGCTGTGTAGATTACTTTGTGTTTTTCAACATTTCGATTACCTAAAATTTTTAATAAATTAATGTCATAATTGTTTTCCACTTACACCGCCTAACGTCATACAAATACAAACCAGCATTTATCCAATCATATACACATAGATTTTAATTCTCTCGTATGTATGTACGTATATGTGGGTGTTTGCGGCAAAATTGTATTTTGAAAAGTAACACATGGCCCCACTTGGCTTTGAAATGAAATGAAGTGAATTCAACTGAAAGCTAAAGCAAACAAATACTCTAGAAAAAAAAAAAATAAAAACGGAATATCTTAAGAAAATCACAGAGTGCAAAAAGAGTAAAAAAAGTAAATAAAAAAACAAAAATCTTTAAGGATTTATATTTCAATGCCCTGTCTCAATCGTTTCGACTAAAACCCCTTTTCGTTTCAAAAAGTGATAAATTTCATTTGGGAATTATCAATGCGTAGAATGTTTATTTTTGTATTTTGATTTGAAAGTTAAATTTCATAATGATCAAGTCTTTTTTTCTTCTTCCAAAAAATTTCCCTTGACTAGGGCATTTAGGCAGAGTTAGTTATACATAAAAAATGTATTTATGGCGATCTACAATTAAAAAAAATTTTTTTTTTTTTTTTGGAAAAAACGAAACAAAAAATATTAATGACGAAATCAATTATTCAATTTATTTATTTTGATTATTATATGAGACAGAATATTAATTTCGATGTGAGTTAAATAGTTGCGGTCTAATGGGTTAGTAAGAATGATACAATCTTGCCACTTAAGAGTTTGTTTATCTAGAAATAATATTTTAAATTATATTCAGGTGGCATTATCATATCATACATACAGGATGCGCTGATATGTTCCTCAAAAAATAATGAGTTGCTTATTAATAAATCGCCGTCGCTGATATTACATATTTATTCCAGTTCACAGTTCATTTATTGTTTTAAAAGTTTTACAAAATTAATTTTAATATATTGCAATTCAGAATAAATAAATTTCGGGGGAATTCAGCGTGGACAGTGGGATTACTTTAATAGAAGGGGTGATTTTTTTAGCTATGTATCTTTTTGGCGACGCTGATTTAAATATTTGATGCAAGTTTAGTGCTTTTATGTTTCACATCTTCAATTTGGACTATAATATAACCTTACAGTCGTTACTTCAAACAAATTTAGAAAGCTTGCACCAAATGAACGATTTTTTTTTATTCAAATGATGAGCTCTGTAGAAAGATCACCCACAGAATTGTCGACTATTGAAGTGAAGATCACCAAAAAGCAATTACAAAGTTACAAATGCATCCAGAAAATCACAATTTGTGGGCGGTTTATGGCATACGTTGGCATTATTGGACTTTTACCTCTTCAATGATGGAGGGCTGTAATCACAACGAACTATTAAATTACGTGAGCCGCTACCGTGAATTTATGGTTGAAATGTTGAAATAAATCTTTTGTTTCTCTTACTTATTGCTCGTTACCGTAATACTGGGAAGTGGTTGCATCGATTTCACAAGAAAGTGACGCAAAATGGTAACAATACAGAAATGATAACAAAGAGTGAGGTTAAGATTTTGATCCGAAAATTCATGCGCGTATGGTAGAAAACTTTCTCATTGAGTTGAATATATTGTGAAGAACGGATGTCACTCATATGATAATAAGGCTTGACTAAGCCATTGATGTTTTCTATAAAGCCTAAGAAAGAGCCAAGGCAGTAGCTTAATATTTTGTCATGGACATTTTTTTTTTTTACACAATTTCTCTATCGAAATAACATCTTGACAACAATTTTCTATAGAATAAAATTTTATAGATTATACTACAAACAATAAAATATTGACAAAATTTTCTATTAAAATAAAAAATTTTGATTAAATTTCATTAAAAATTAATGGTTTAACAAAATTTGCTACATAAATAAAATTTTGAATTAGCAATTTTCTACTATAACATAAAAATTGACAGAATTTTCCTATAAGAAATAAACTTGTTGCCAAATTTTCTATAGAAACAAGATTCTGGACAAAATGTTTTCTATGAAATTAAAATTTTTGGACAAAATTTTCTATGGAAATAAAATGTTATGAACAAAAATTTCTATAGAAATTAAATGTTGACAAATTTTCTATAGCGAAATAATCTTTGAGCAACATTTTCTTAGTAGAAATAAAAATTTTGACAGAATTTTCTATAAAATAAGCATTTTAAGCACAGATAGCGACAGAATTAATAAGAAATAAAGTTTTGAGGCAAAACTTTATCAGAAGACAGAAGCTTTTACAAAATTTATTAGAAATACAAATTTTTTGGACAAAATTTAGTAGAAATATAAAGTTTGACAACACTTATAGAAATAAAATTTTGACAAAATTTTTTGCAAGGAAAAAAAAATTTGACAAATTTTCTATAGAAAACAATTTTTGACAAAATTTTCTATGGAACAAAAATGACAAAATTATACAGTAGTAGTAAACATATTTGACAAATTTTCTATATAATGGTTAGGTTACGGTTAAGGTTAGGTTATGTTGGCAGCCCATGTAATCAGCGCTCACTTAGACGTAATTCAGCCCATCTGTGATACCACCAGTGGTTAGACTTCTCTCTTATCACTGAGTGCCTGCCCGAGTATCCATGTAAGCTCAGATGACAAGGGGACCTCCTTTTTATAAGCCGACGTCGAACGGCCGTTCCACATGTCCAGTGAAACCACTTAAGAGAAGCTTTTGCAAAACCTCAAGAAATAGTATAGTAATAAAATGTTGACAAAAAATTTCTATAGAAATAAAATTTTTATACAAATTTTCGTATAGAAATAAATTTTTGACGAAAATTTTCTATAGAAAATAAATTTTGACAAAATTTTCTATTAGAAAATAAAATTTGACAAAATTTTCGTATAAAAATAAAATTTTGACAAAATTTTTCTATGAAATGATTTGCAGTTTTTATAGAAATAAAAATTTTGACAAATTTTCTATAGAATTAAAAATTTTGACATATTTTCTATAGAAAAAATGTTGAGCAAAATTTATAGAAATGAAAGATTGTGACACAAATTTATGAAGATAAATTTTGACAAATTACTTCTATAGAAATACAGATTGACAAAGTTTTCTATATAAATAAAGTTTTGACAAAAGTTTCATATAAGAAAAAATAATTTTGACAAAATTTTCTATAGAAATGAAATGGTTGAAATAGAATTTTCTAAAGAAATAAAGTTTTGACAAAATTTTCATATATGAATAAAATTGGACAATTTTTCTTATAGAAATAAAATTGACAAAATTAGGAAATAAATTTTGACAGAAATTTATGGAAATATGAATTTTGACAAAATTCTTCTATTAGAAAGTAGCAATTTTTGACAAAGTTTCTATATAAATAAAATTTTGACAAAATTTTCTATAGGAAATAAAGAATTTTGACAAATTTTCTTATTTCTATTTTTTATGGAGAATCAAAATTGTGACATAATTATCGTATAGTTAGCTGAAGAAATGTTGACAAAATTTTCTATAGAAATAAAATTTTGGGACAAAATTATTTTACAAAATTTTAATTTGACAAAATTTGTTATTATAATAAAATTTTGACAGAAATTTTCTTATATAAATAAAATTTTGACAGAATTTTTATAGGAAAAAATTTTTGACAAAATTTTCAATAGAAATAAATTTTGACAAAATTTTCTATAGAAATAAAATTTGACACAGTTTCTATGAAATAAAAATATTGACAAAAATTTCTATAATAATAGAATTTTAACAACATTTTCTATATTTTTATTTTCTATAGAAATAAAATTTGTGAAAAAAAAGTTATCTATAACCATGTAGTAAAAATTTTGGCCACAACTTTTCTTATAGAAAACAAGTTTTTTTACAAAATTTTTATGCGAAAATTGACGAAAGATTTTCTATAGAAATAAAATTTTTGACAAATTTCTATAGAAATTAAATTTTTTAAAAATTTCTATTGAATGAGATTTTTTTAGAAAATAACATTTTGAGGAAGTTTTCTTCATAAATTTTCTATAGAAATAAAATTTTTTGATCAAATTTTTCTATAGAAATACATTTTCGAGAGTTGTTGTTGTATGATAAATATATAAACAATTTTTTTCTTTTTTAATATTTTTATATAAGTCAGAGCGTTTCCTTTATGCATATGCATGTCGTGAGGACATTCATGTAATTTTGGTCTTTGTTAATTGTTTCTTTTAGCGCTGAACCACTATGTCTGCGTACACGCCAAAAAAATAATTCTTTGCCTCCAAGTCGAAATTTAGCACAAACATGTTGCGTTTCTCATTTGCTTTTCGCTGTTAAGGAAGTGTATTTGGAAGAAGTATATACTTTTTGATTGATGAACGTTTATTCTTTTCCAGTTGATTAAAAACAATTTTCATAAAGATCTAACTCAAAAAAAACATTGGTTTTCTTGGCTAATTGCATTTTCCTCCTCACATCTTTCTCACCACGAGGTTTTTTTAGTTCCTTAACACACTTTTCCTGTTAATACCAACAATGATAGAAAAAATTATACGATTTTATAAAATTTTTAAATTTTCTTCCCCTTCCCTGACGGAGAATCGAACGGCGGACCTGCACTTTGTAAGCCAATACACTAACCAGCTGAGCCATGTTACCTGTTATTGGTCATCAATAGATAATTATCCATATAAGTTAATATTTATATAGCATAGCTTGCGGCGCCACGACCGAAATAAACAAAAGTTTATTTAACAGAAACAAACATTTAAGACTTGGCACGTGGGAGCAGTTGTTTGGCTACGTCGACTTGCATGCAAGGTCGTGGGTTCGATTCCCTGCTTCGACCAAGGTTTTTTTTTTTTTTTTTTTACAATAATTATTCCAGATATGTTCGGAAAGATTCCCGAAAAAATGTTATCAACATTACATTTTATATATTAAATTTTGAACTGCTAAAATGTGTCTTATTAAAGACCTAAAGTCAGAAAAGAAAAACAGTGTTTGATATAAAGGAAATGGACTGTGTTGGTTGTTTCAAAAATAACTTTTTTTTTATTGAACAAAAATAAAAATTTTTGTAACAAAACGATGTTTTTGGTGATAAAGTTTTAAATTTTCGAAGCAATTCAAAAACTCTAACAAAACGAAAAACCTTATCGGTTTGACACGTTTCCCCTAACGTTTTGTTTTCTCTTGCTGTAACAATTTATTTATTTTCCTCTATGGGATTTTTCAAATCCTTCATTAATCAAAGCAATCAATACAATAGCGCATTATACTCTTCAATTAAGGCCCATAAAGTTGTACTGGTTGCTCAATTCGCAATGGCAATAATTGGGAAAAATCGATAATTGAGAACGATCAGAACAGGTTTCCGTTTTGCGGGTTTCTTGCTAACGAAAAACATATTCTCAGCATTTTTGTTGAACAAAATGTGAAGGACTGTAATGAGCATGATTCAGCATGTTTCTCAATGCTATTAACGCCCTACATAAATTCTTCCCCCTGTTGTATTTATGTGTGTGTGTGTCGTTTTTTTTTTTTTTTAACCACAATTAATGTTTACTTTAACCAAGGCGTTTTCAGTATAAATCGACCATAACCTTCAGAATTGTAATGAATGGAAATGGTAAATGGGATGATTAGATTCAGTTCAATTAGGTCAGATGTGTTTTCGTTTTTATTTTCCTGATTTTTTTTGGGGGAGCCTTCAATCAACGCGATATTGGAAAAACTATTGAAGGTGTATTTTACCGAGAATTTTCGTTTTTTTTTGTCGAATGCTATGATGTATGATTTGTCGAAACAAATCTGAAAGGTGGTCTATTTATTGACTTGGGCATAATTAAAGAAGTATTATGCCAGTTTAATTACAACATTTCCAATCTTTAAATGCAAATGACGGCTAAATATACTTCCAATACTTATTTGTACAATTCTTTTCAATATGCGGAAATTTCAATCGGAACATTTTCACAGAGGGTGATGTTTATTCTACGCGAAAATGAGTCCTGAGTTGCTTTGGATGTGATTCGACGGAAACAAAACAGAGATGATAACAAAAGAACCTTCTGACTTCTATCTATGGGCAGAAGAACATACCGATGGACGACCAGATACATCAAAGGACGGACGTGATAAACTGATACGAGATAGTAATTCTGAAGTGTATAATTATATTAAACATAGTGTGATCAAGAAAACGCGTTTTTTTAACGTCAAGTTTATGGAGAGTAGGATCCAATTGTTTTTCATTCAAATATTCAAATATATGTTTTCATTACGGTTTATTAAAATACTCAGTAGTATTTGCCTAAATTTGACATTAAATTGGCAATGCAAATATAAAAACCATAAACCACAATTTTTTAATATATAATAAATCTTTTTCTTCCTTCTATTAAAAATTTTTATGCCTATAAAAATTTTGGCAGATTTTATTTCTATAGAATTTTTTGCAAAATTTTATTTCTATAGAAAATTTTGTCAAAATTTTATTCCTCAATATTTTATTTCTATAGAAAATTTTTCCAAAATTTTATTTCTACAGAAAATTTTATCAAAATTTTATTTCTATAGAAAATTTAGTCAAAAATTTTTTTCTATAGAAAATTTTGTCAAAATTTTATTTCTATAGAAAATTTTGTAAATGTTATTTCTATAGAAAATTTAGTCCAAAAATATCTCTTCCTCCTTTTTTTCCTGCTGCTGCTGTCTGTGCTCGCGAATTGGCGTTCTCC
>PGFW01015954.1:41740-51918 GCA_003123925.1 Haematobia irritans | reverse complement strand
TTCAATAACAACTACTTGTGCCAAGTTTCAAGTCGATAGCTTGTTTCATTCGGAAGGTAGCGTGATTTCAACAGACGGACGGACGGACGGACATGCTCAGATCGACTCAGAATTTCACCACGACCCAGAATATATATAACTTATGGGGTCTTAGAGCAATATTTCGATGTGTTACAAACGGAATGACAAAGTTAATATACCCCCCATCCTATGGTGGTGGGTATAAAAACTGAAAAAAACGAAAACTTAAAATTGGCTTCCTAGAAGCAAGTACACAAAACCTAAATTTAAAAGATAATTGTGTCTTAAAAGTATCCTTACTTGTATTCTCCGCTTCTTTGGCTCGGAATCAATACCAAATTTTTTAAAGTAAAAACTAAATCTTTGGAACCGAGTATGCTTTTTTTTCAGTGCACCTTCAATAATATCAATCGATATAAATAATATTCTATAAATAAAATGCCATTGTCCTAATCCACTTGTTAGATAAATACTAGCCAAAAAAATATTTAGAGCATAAACATGGAATCTTCTTTAATTTATCAAATGAAATTTAATTGGTTTGTAAAAGAAAATTGCAATTCATATTTAAAGCAAACACCCACGCTCTGGTCTTCCCTTTTGATTTTATATGGACACTTGAAAGGTGTTTGATAATCACTTTAAATGGAACTTTTCAATTTTTTCGATGTTTGTTTGCACAGAATATTGAAGTGGTTAATAGGGTCAGTATGCACATCGCATCGATGATGGTGATGATGACGATGACAACGACAACGACGTTATTGTTTACTTTGCAAACTGTATATGTGCAAATATTGGTCTTTACCCAGTTCTGCTGAGTCCAAAAACTAAACACAGAACAAATGAATACCAGCATGGTAAGGCACAATCCATATATGAATATAGAAAAATGAAAATAAAACAAGAACTGACTACTAGATCAGCCTCAAATGCACACAAGGACATTATGGCATGCAACAATAGGGAAGTCCTACAAGCTAAGGAGTTGGGTACAGGGTTGCCACAGTTGGTAGAATTCTACCAAAAAATGGTAGAGTTTGGGAGCCACCGTGGTGCAATGGTTAGTATGCCCGCCTTGAATACACAAGGTCGCGGGTTCGATTCCTGTTTCGACCAAACACCAAAAAGTTTTTCAGAGGTGGATTATCCCACCTCAGTAATGTTGCGGTGACATTTCTGAGTGTTTCAAAGCTTCTCTAAGTGTTTTCACTGCAATGTGGAAAGCAGTACGGTCTCGACTATAAAAAGGAGTCATTGAGCCTAACATGGAATCGGGCAGCACTGATAAGAGAGAAGTTCACCACTGTGGTATCACAATGGACTGAATAGTCTAAGTGAGCCTGATACATCGGGCTGCCATCTAACCTTACCTAAGCTACTGTTTGGTAGATTGGTAGAATTGTCGATGCTTTTTCTATAGAAATAAAATTTTAACAAAATTTGCTATAGAAATAAAATATGGACAAAATTTTCTATAGTAATAAAATTTTGACAAAACTTTCTATACAAATAAAATTTTGAAAAAATTTTCTATAGAAATAAAATTTTGTGAAATTTTTCTATAGAAATAAAATTTTGCAAAAATTTTCCAAATAGAATAAAATTTGAAAAAAAATTTATATAGAAACAAAATTTTGACAAAAATTTCTATACAAATAGAAATGTTTGCAAGAAAATTTCTATAGAAAAAAAAAACAAAAAACATCCTAGGAAAAAAATTTGACAAAATTTATAGAATAAATTTTAAAATTTTTCTATTAATTAAAAATTTTGACAAATTTCTATAGAAATAAAATTTTGACAAAAATTTTGAAACTTGCAATTTATGAAAATATTTGTAAAATTTCTATAGAAAAAAATTGCAAATTTCTATAGAAAAAAATTACAAAAATTTCTATAGAAAAAAATTGATAAATTTCTATAGAAATAAAATTTTGACAAAATTTTCTATAGAAATAAAAAATTTTTGAAAGTTATAGAAATAAATTTGCAAAATTTTTCTATTGAAATAAAATTTTGACAAAATGTTCTTTGCAATTAAAATGTAGAAAAAATTTTCTATAGAAATAAACTTTTGAAAAAATTTTCTATAGAAAAAAATTTCGCAAAAATTTCCTATAGAAATAAAATTCGACAAAATTTCTATAGAAATAAAATTTTGATAAAATTTCTATAGAAATAAAATTTTGCCAAAATTTTCTATAGAAATTAAAACTTTTTGAAAAAATTTTCTATAGAAATAAAATTTTTGAAAAAATTTTCTATAGAAATAAAATTTTCTCAAAATTTTCTATAGAAATAAATATTGACAAAATTTCTATAGATAAATATTGACAAAATTCTTAGAAATAAAAATTGACAAAATTCTTAAAAATAAAAAATTTGATACAAATTCTATAGAAAAAAATTTTGAATTAAAATTTTCTATGAAATAAAATTTGACAAAAATTTTCTATATAAAATAAAATTTTTACAAAAATTTCTATAGAATAAAATTTTGATTAAAATTTTCATAGAAAAAAATTTGACAAAAATTTCTATAGAAAAAATTTTGCAAAAATTTTCGATAGAAATAAAATTTTTTTACAAAATTTTCTATTAGAAATAAAAATTTGCAAATTTCTATAGAATACAAATTTGACAAAATTTTCCTATGTTGGTTCTAATTTCAAAATAAAAATTTTACAGAAAAAATTTTGACAAAATTTTCTATAGAAATAAAATTTGACAAAAATTTCTATAGAAATAAATTTTGAAAAAATTTTCTATAGAAACAAATTTTGCAAAAATTTCATATAAGAATAAAATTTGACAAAATTTTTATAGCAACAAAATTTTTCATTTTTTTATAGAATAAAATTTGCAAATTTTTCTATAGAAATAAAATTTTGACAAATATTTCAAGAAATAAATTTTGAAAAATTTTCTATAGAAATAAAATTTTGACAAAATTTTCTATAGAAATAAAATAATGAGAAAATTTTCTATAGAAATAAAATTTTGACAAAATTTTCTATAGAAATAAATTTTAGAAATTTTTTCTATAGAAACAAAATTTAGAAAATTTGCAATAAACTTTGACAAAATTTTTCTATAGAAATAAAATTGCAAAATTTTAATACAAATAAAATTTTGACAAAATTTTCTATAGAAATAAAATTTTGACAAAATTTACTATAGAAATAAAATTTTGACAAAATTTTCTATAGAAATAAAATTTTGACAAAATTTTCTATAGAAACAAAATTTTGAAAAATTTTCTACAGAAAAAAGTTGACAAAAATTTCTATAGAAATAAAAATTTTTTGTAAACAAATTTCTAAGACCAAAACAAAATTTTCTATAGAAATAAAGATCTTGAAAAA
Organism: Haematobia irritans; assembly: GCA_003123925.1. Taxonomy (NCBI): domain Eukaryota; kingdom Metazoa; phylum Arthropoda; class Insecta; order Diptera; family Muscidae; genus Haematobia; species Haematobia irritans. The sequence goes on along the minus strand of PGFW01015954.1, from coordinate 48,529 downwards.
CTTTTCAATAGAAAATAATAACTCTTTGCAAATGTTTCTAGATCGAGAAATAAAATTTTGAAACAATGAATAAAATATCTTGAACACATTTTGTTTAGAATAACATAAATTTGACTAAAATTTATAGAATAAATTTTGCACAAAATTTTTCTATAGAAATAAAATTTAGCAAAAATTTTCTGTAGAACAAATGTTGCCAACAATTGTGTTTTCAAAGTTTTTTATAGAATTAAAATTTTAAACAAAAATTTCAGCGACTGAATAATAAGTATTTCCAAAAAATATTTTTAGAAATAAAATGTTTTGAAAAATTTTATAGAAATAAAATTTCAGAGAAAATTTTCTGTTAGAAACAAAATTTGCAAACATTTTCTATAGAAATAAAATTTGCATAATTTTTCTATAGAAATAAAAATTTAAAAAAAAAATTTTCTATAGAAACCAAAATTTTGCCGAAATTCTTCTATAGAACTAAAAATTTGGAGCATTTACCGAGTAGAATCAAATTATTGCATATAATTTTCTATAGAAATAAAATTTTGACTAAATTTTCTATAGATAATATCATTTTGACTAAATTTCATTGTTTGACAAGCTGACAAAATATTTCGATGCGAATATGTTACGATAAATGTAATAACTATCACAGAACTAATACTTACTAGACCACATAAGATAATTCATCGAAAAGTTAGTTAAGGTACCCTAAATTAATTAATTTGTTTCCTGAGATAATATCATGAAAGTTATTAGTAGAGCGCATACAATCATCTTCCTCAGATAAGTAATATATAATTTCCGACAAGAGAATTGAATCCAAATAGGATACTAAATTTTAGTCCATAAAGATAATAATTATTTCAATAATATAATTAATGATTGAACAAATATTGTTTTCTATTAGATAATTAAGATTTAACATTAATTTTGCTATACAACAAGTAAAATTTTCTATGGAAACATATTCTTTGAATTCTTTGACAAAATTTTCTATAGACAAAAAATTTGCACAAAAACGTTATATAGAAAAAAATTTTGCAAATTTTTTTTTAAGAAAATAAAATTTTGATAAAATATCTCATAAATTTTTTTTCCTGTTGATGTCAGCTTAAAGCCATGCATTGACTAATACTACAAGTGTAGCTTAACCAACAGGGAAAATAATGTTGCTCAAATTATTTCGGGCAGAAGTCCCTATAGACTGCAAGATGGTGAATGGACGCACGTTTCGCGCATATTCCTCATCAGCCTATCCCTCTACCGTTGCTGCCAAAACTATCAACGATTATCAGAATAAATCAAAGGTACGAAATTGCTACAGAATTTATCTTCGGCCATAATAGGCTCTATAGCGGCTGTTTGCCCAAATAAGTTTGACAAACATTATCTTTTCCTCTGTTGGTTCACGCTACACTTGTAGTTTAGTCAAATTACATGCGTTTTAAGCTGAAATCAAAAACACAATACAGAAATTTAATCTTTTTGACGAAATTTCTCCTATAGAAATAAAGTTTTTTCAAAATTTTCCTATTAGAAATAAAATTTGACGAAAATTTTCTATGGCAAACAAAATTGTTGCTTAAAAATATTCTATAGAGACTAAAAATTTTGACAAATTTTGTGATAGAAATAAAATTTACGAGAAATAATTTTCTATAGACAATAAAAATTTGACAAAAAATTTTCCATAAAGGAATAACATATAGACAAAATTTTTTATAGAAACTAAAAATTTTGCTAAAAATTTTCTAAAAAATAATTTGTGACAAAAATTTTCTATAAAAAAAAGTTTTGACAAAATTTTCTATGCCAAAATAAACTTTTGAACAAAAAAAAAATTCTATGCGAATAAAATTTTGAAAAAATTTTCTTTAGCAATCTTTTGACAAAATTTTCTATAGGACTAAAATTTTGATTTTCTATGGATATAAAATTTGTGACAAAATTTTCTATGGATATAAAATTTGTGACCAATTTTCTATAGAAAGAAAATTGACAAAATTTTCAATGGAAATAAAATTTTTACAAGATTTTAAAAAAGGTGCAATTTTGACAAAGAAATAAAATTTTGACAACATTTTCTATCAGAAAAATAAAATTTTGAAAATTTTCTATAGAAATAAAATGTTGATGACAAATTTCTATTAGAATTTTTGACAAAATTTTCTATAGAAATAAAATGTTGACAAAATTTTTGATCAAAATTTTGCCTATAGAAATATAATTTTGAAAAATTTTGACAAGAAATAAAATTTTGACAAAATTTTCTATTAGAAATAAAATTTGACAAAAATTTTCTATAGAAATAAAATTTTAACAAATTTTCTAGAAATAAAATTTTGACAAATGCTTATGAATAAAATTGACAAAATTTTCTATAGAAATAAAATTTTGACAAAATTTCTATAGAAATAAAATTTTGACAAAATTTTCTATAAAAATAAAAATTTGACAAAATTTTCTATAGAAATAAAATGTTGACAAAATTTTCTATAGAAATAAAATTTTGACAACATTTTCTAAGAAATAAAATTTGGCAAAATTTTCTATAGAAATAAAATTTTGACAAAAAATTTCTATAGAATTTTGACAAAATTTTCTTGAAATAAATGCCTTTGAAAAAATTTGACAAAATTTTCTATAGAAATATAATTTTACAAAATTTTGCAAAGAAATAAAATTTGACTAAATTTCTATTAGAAATAAAAATGTGACAAAATTTTCTATAGAAAAAAAATAAAATTTGACAAATTTTTCTAGAAATAAAAATTTTGACAAAATTTTCTATAGAAATAAAATTTTGACAAAATTTTCTATAGAAATAAAATTTTGACAAAATTTTTCTATAGAAATAAAATTTTGACAAAATTTTCTATAGAAATAAAATTTTGATAAATTTTCTATAGAAATAAAATTTGACAAAATTTTCTAAGAAATAAAATTTTGATCAAAATTTCTAAGAAATAAAATTTTGACAAAATTTCTTTATGAATAAAATTATTACAAAATTCTTTATAGAATAAATTTTGAAAAAAATTTCTATTAAATAAAATTTTGACAATTTTCTATAGAATAAAATTTTCGAAAAATTTCTATAGAAATAAATTTGACAAAATTTCGCTATAGAAATAAAAATTTGACAAAAATGTTCTATAGAAACAAAATTTTCTTATGAAGATAAATTTGCCAAAGTAATATTTTTTTTATTACTAGTGTTTTGGTAAATTTTTCTCAAAAATTTTTGGTAGATTTATTTTTCTGGACTTGAGTGGCAACCTTGCGTTAAAATCCCCGCACACCGATTATCAATTAGAAATTCCCTTAGAATGACACTATAATTTTGCCATAAGGCAAAATTAGAAGAAGGAAGTTGCTTACACTTATGTTATGCGTTACAAGTTTTTCACCGAAACGAAATTAAATCATATAAATCCGTTATATATCCTATAGAGAAAGCATAATTTTTTCAAGCCACAAACTTTATTTTTGTAATTAAAGTTTTCTTTAATCACAGAAATTATAGTATCAATGATCAACGTCCAATTAAAATATTAATTTATACAATTAAGTTTTGTGGTTGAGTTTTGTTTGGATTAAAATATTATTTGAATCAATTTAAATTTTACATTGCAATATATTTTTTTTTTAATTTAATGAAAATTTTAAAATGGGTACATTTTATGTATGTGAAAATCCCTTACTTCAAAAACAATAAAGTAAATCTATTTATCTAAAATTTTCTAAAATAAATAAGTTTTACGTGCCCAAAAATTACTCTAGAGGAGATGATCATCGATTACCTAATAATTTTAAAGACCTTAACCATTTTCAAAATCGGCAAACAGCATTACCTGATACCCATATTATGCCCAAAGTACAATCCTAGTGTTCATTGCTTATACATCATTCTCTTGCTACAAATACTCTCCAGAATTACTGTACAATATATTTTCTCTTGCCTATCATAACAACAACAAGCAAATAATAAAAGCCACCACTACAACAGCCCACTAGAGCCACACCAACCAAACTGCCACTAAACTACGAGCAACATTACATAAACAGAGGCTATCTTCAAACAAATGGAAATTTTACCACTGAATAATTTATTCAAATATACTTAAATCCATTTTCGCATAGTGTATGGCCGAAAATTAGCCTTTACTTTGATATAATTATATACCCCCCCACCAACACCGACCAAAAAGACTAGGTAGCTAAGAATAAATAATGTGTGTTATATGTATACATATATATACTATTATACAAACTCCTACTTGCTTTTTTTTGCGATGAGTGGGGACCCCTTTCCTTATTCTTCCCTTATATCATTACCTTAAATGCGAGATGTGTGGGTAATGCAATTAGAAACTGGGTGCCTCAATTGCTCCTTTCTCTAGGGGCGCCAAGGAGATCATATGGTGATTTTCTTTTATGAGGAGGAGTAGATGTTAGTGGAGAGATGATAGAGAAGTGTTACCAACCATATATGAATTGAAGCATCACCTCTTCTAACATATCTTAATAATTGAATTTAATCCAATAACCACTACTGTTTTTCCTATACAATTTAAATAAAGGAGGGCCTTCAAGAGAGGACCTTTATGTTGGTGATTTTTTTTATTGAGAGTAGAGAATAGTGAATATGAAATATTGATCACATAGAGAATTGGAGTATAACCTCTCTAACACATTCAATAACTAACTTTCTTCCCATTCATTATTTTATTTCAAGAAAAAAAAAATGATACGATGATGATTCCAGCTTTTCAAACTGTTTTAACGATTGTGTTGTTGTCAGAGGCTGCTGTCAATGTTACTGTGGCTGCTGATGTCGCCAAGCTATGAGTTGCTGATATGGTAAATAATATTTATGTAGTCATAGTACATAAAAAAACAAGATTGTCATATCTGACATTTCAGCTATAAATCACCAACGAACGGGAACATTTAAAATATGAGGAGTATGAGCAAAAACAACAACAACAACCACAAGACAACTCAACTTCAATGGCATTCACCAACATTCGAACAGAAGCAGCAACAACAGCAGACCACAGTAGTATTGGTAGCAGCAACATCTCCACCAACATCATACCCAGGGTCGTCAAAGCAAATTTCTGTGATCTGTGATCTTATGGCATTGTGTCAAACACTTTGGGGCGTTAGCGTCTTATGGCTGCTGATGCCTCATTCCTCTTGCTTCGCTTCGATCGCATTCACTCAGCAGCCATTTGATTGATAATATAACACGCATTTATAATGTCTCTGAGAGATTCAAGATTTGGAGCAACATTGGCACAGCAGGCATATGTTGTGGCATATACGGATTGGGTGGAGGCATCGAATGGATTGCATGAAAATCCAACCATCCATCCATGCAAGCAAACAAACATCCATCCATTCATCCATCCCTTAGATGATTTTGTTTTTTTTTTTTCAGAAGGCCCAAGCAAACCTCAACATATGTTGGGTATAGTCATTCATGAGATATATACGTGAGTGTGTGTTTGTAGTTGGATTCCTCCACTCATATGGCTGACTAGTTTACTTAGCGCAGATGACTGGGGTGGTGATAGCACAAAGGCTGCGCTGGCTGCTAAATAATCGCTTGGCATGTAATAAGCGAAGCGAACCAAAACCTTAAACCAAGTCCCATAAAACTGTTACACATAGCCAATAACCATAACCAAAAGCTGCTGTTACTATCACAGGCTAAGCACATATGGTCCATGGAGAGATGATAGTGATAGTGCTCCTGGTGCTGTCTCATTGGCATTGTCGTCTTTTTGCCATCAATTTTTGTTTTGGGGGTATCGGTGTAGCCTATCCCATGGTCTCATATATTTTACGTCATGCTAGACTGCAAAGGGGCTAAGTGCTGGAAGAGCCTCAGCCATAGCGTCAGCGGTATCCATAAATGTCACAAGATTCATTTGTGGAAGGAAGTACGACGTATGACGTGCATGACCTGTCGAATTTATGACTTTTGGTAGCTAAAAATTATGATGATTTCTGGGATCTTTTGTTTTCTTGCTGCATAGATAGATGGTTGGTTGAAGACTCAATTCCATGACAAGTCATTCAAATTCCTTTATGACTCTGGCAAAGCACCTCTCACAAGACAGCACCATCGTCATCGACATCACCACCTCGGTTTCATCTCTCGTTATTGTTATTGGTTGTTCGCTTGACTTTTGTTATCTTAATTTTTTTGTTCATTTTTATTTTTATTTATATTTTTATTCGTTTGTTATACATTTTTATTATTTTTTATATTTTTGTATGGGTGTGTGTGTGTGTTTTCTCTGGGTTTGTTGCCTGCCAGCCACTTTTCATTATAGGGGGAACACAGATATTTCATTAAATTTTACGATATGGAAATATTTTATTAGTTTTTAGTATTTTTTTTCATTTTCTTCGGCTAAGTTTCTTTTGGTTTAATTTTAGGGCGCCTATGTTAACATTTTTTTATAATTATTTTTTTTTAAAATAGAAATAAGAAATTTGTAATAATGGCTAAATTAGAAATAATATTTTATTTTGAATTATTATTAATTTATTTTATTTTAAAATTAATTAAAATCTAAAAGATAAGAATTTAAAAATAAAATAAAAAAATAAATTAAAATAAAATAAAATTAAAATTAAAATTTTATTTTATTTATATTTTATTTGTTAATTTTTAAATGCATCTTTAGATTTAAATTTAATTTTAAAATAAAATCAAATTATATAAAATTAAATTAATTGATAAATTAAATTTAAAAATTTTATTTAATTTAAATG